>CM031233.1:368917137-369152137 GCA_018340775.1 Taxus wallichiana var. yunnanensis
TGCATGCACTAGATGGATGATATTGCTGAGAAACTTGATAGGATTAGGTTGAAGCCCTACTTATAAACTACGTCTTCTTAGTGTTTGTAATAAATGGTATTCTTGCTAGTTAGTTTAGGAGTTCGCCTTTAATACATTTTCTTTTCTTGTGTGTTTCCCTTTCTCATTGTTGTTTTATGTTGCACCTTTGGGCACTAAGTAACCTTATTAATTTTTCAATTGTTGTAGAATATCTGAAGGA
This sequence comes from Taxus wallichiana var. yunnanensis, assembly GCA_018340775.1. NCBI lineage: Eukaryota > Viridiplantae > Streptophyta > Pinopsida > Cupressales > Taxaceae > Taxus > Taxus wallichiana. The sequence goes on from CM031233.1 coordinate 368,917,379, forward strand.
TTACACATTGTTTTGAGTGTGGGGTAGAATAATGTGGAGGAGAGAAGTGCGAGAAGTTTGAAGAACCGGGGAAGGATTAATAATTTGGAAGTCCAGGAGTTGGATGGCCACAGGAAAGGAAGTGCGCTGGAAGGAAGAGGTGAAAAAGGATGGATTGAGTGTCGGGAGTAATGAGCTAAAATTTTGGATCCATGTACAAGAGAAAGAAGAATCGCAAAATCAGCACAAGGTAGATGAGAGAAAAATCATAGCTGAGGAAGTACCTTGGCTACCCCGATGACATGCACCTTATGATTATCCTTTAAATATGGATTGGTTACACACCATAAGGTTAGAAGATTTTACATTATTGTGGCAGGTTAGATTAAGTGAGTTAAGATTACTAAAATCAAGTTTTGTTTAAGAAAAATCTAAATTAAAGTGTTCAGAGATATAGTGGTAGGTAGAAGTGGCATTTAATGTTAAAAAGTAGAGAAAGGAAACTATAAATAGAAGGTTGGAAACTTTAAACTATTGACTTTGTTAGTACAAAAAGGGAAGATTTTTGTGCAGACTAGGGTTTACAAGTTAGTTGATTTTGTGTGAAGAAAAATTGAACAAAATTTACTTTATTAGTGACTAGTTTGGAATACTGTAAGTAGAGGAAAATAGTTCACATGCATAGAGTTGTGAAGAAGTGCCATCTTGTGAAAAAAGGATATTCAGAGTTAGGGTTTGCAGCAGCTAGGAGCATGGATTGCAAGAGAAGGATTTTCTTCACAAGTTTGAGATCTAAGCTTGGAAAGGGTAGATAATCGGAGCGAGAGAAAGTTGGCGATGTAAGAATAAAGGTTAAGAAAACAAGACAAAGGGAATGGTATGGTTATTAAGAAAAGATATTGATCTTGTGATTATCTAACTAAGGGTGTTGTTGATAATTAATGCCTTAAAACAATATTATTGTTATTGGCTTAAGCTTGTAAGCACTAAGTCAATAAGTCTCATGAAGTATTGTGAATGACTTACGGGTCAAAAGTCTCTGCTTTATGATATACATTACTGCAAATTAATCTTGGGCCATGATATCACATTAGGCCTGGTCTATATATTTCTAAAACTATTATACATATTTGTGAGATAATGTATCATTGTGACACCTTAGGGTAATGTGTTTTAAACATTAGAGTCGAGTGGAGAGACTCACTCAACCCATATTAATGATTAATCACTTTGGAGACTAATTGACATGGGCTTGTAAATTTTGGGTCGAGATGTTAATTTTGGGACCTTTGAATTATTGAAAATTGATTGTGTGATTTAAGGAAATCCTTTTAGGGTGCCGGAGATTGTTGAATAGTGATTTAATGACCGTAAAATGGTAGAACCAAACCCACTATGTATAGATCTTGATAACTTAAAGGAGGTCATATACCTTAAGAGACTTGCCAACATAAGTAAAGTTATGTATTGTAATCCATGGACTTTGGGAACAATGGGCCATTTAAATAAATGTTTTTAAGGCCATGCATGTTTTATAACGTTGGTCTTATACTAAATTATAATTCATTCTCTCCAAAGGTTATTCGACCTAAGTTATTGAAAGTAATTAAGTGATTGATATTTGGTTAATTTCATGGAAAAGGTAAATGAGGATTTAAACTGAAGTAATCCCACCAATTTTGGAGGAGAGTTGGAGGGTGGTGGTAGTTGGATGAGTCACTGGTGTGGTACTCCAGTAGTTAACACCATTAATTGTGCATTTAAAAATTATGGAAATCCAGTAAAGCTCCCTAAGGAAGTGAACCACATGCAACTACTCCATTTTGTTTTTGTTGTTGAAATTTGGGGAAAAGCTCCACTTCTGGTAGTTGTGCATGGTGATCAAGCTATGAGTTCATGTAGCTATTTTAGAAGAGGAAGTTCACTTATATGGGAAAATTGATAGATGGGGACGTCATTCTTGGCTTTTAAGGAGGGATGAATTGTTGGCTGGTTCGAGGTGGATGGTTTTGGAATCCATAGACTCTTTGTTGTTGTAACACTCACTGGAGATAGATCTGAAGGTTTAAGAATTGAATTCTCAGGAAAGAGACATTCCTTATCCCTTTATCTTTTTATTTCATCAGATATTAGAGTAAATACATATTTGCAATTGTGTTTGAGCTAAGAAATAGTGGGTACGTGATATTTTGATGTTGTTGTTCTTATACTCTATTTTTTTTGTGAAATGAAATGGTAAATTGTATGACTGTAGAATCTGGGTATCTAATACTTTTATCATTTATTTTTCTCAAATCATGTTTACCTATTATGAATTTAAATGAGAAACTTTGTTGCATTTTTTTAAGGTGGCTGACCCAGATAATAATGGGTTTCTGTGCAAATATTATAATATTATGCAAAATCAAATTTGAGTGCATGGGTTTTCTTTGATGTGACCGAAATCTTGATGTATGGACCTAGTAAGAACTGATTCTTGATACTGGTGTTTATTTTCTTTCACTTCTAGGTCTGTGTGTACCAACTGTGAAAAACAAGAGGTTTTTGGGTATGCACCAAGGTTGAGTTGGTGGTTTCAGTTGGTGTTTCTATCTTAGTATATAGGATATTTAATAGACTACTATCTTCCATTGATTTGGTTGATAGAGAGAAGCTCTGCCGTTATGGCTTAGGTTCATTGGTTTTATTTAACTAGACTACTTATTTTTAATAGGTATGTGAATGGGTTGTCTCTGTCATCTTTGTAAATCAAACTTGGGTGTCAAACTTTCCTACTTTGCTAGATTAGGAATAAAGCCTTGTTTATAGATAACACTTCGTGTTATCCTGGGTTGTTGTGTTAATCCCTGGAACTCTTTTGGGAGTTTTTGAACATTTTCTTGGGTCTACTACTAGTTTTGTTGGACTTGAATTGAAATAAAATGCTAAGTGGTAAAACATGGGTTTTCTATTTACCATTAGTCTTGTGAAGACTGTAAGTTCAATAGGAACATTCTTTCACCGAGGAATAAGGTGAGTGTAGTTTGTTCATTGTGATAAGATGTTGATAGTAACAAGCCCTAGGCTCACTCAGATCTAAAAGAATGTCATCACCAACTTACTTGCTTAAGTTGTTGTCAAAACCAGTTTGTTTTTGCTTAAGTTGTGAAGGTCTGAACCTAACTCATCTTATGACCGGGTATGGAAAATATTTCCTTCCTCATTCGGGAAGCTACTTGGTTCAGATATTAGATTTATATATATATATATATATCTGTTACCAGATTTATACTAGGGAAAAAGCATGATTAGAGCTTGGCCTTGATGGGAACGACTAGAAAAATGATAGATTGTGCCTTTTTTTTAGGACAGGTTTAAAAGCCTTATTGAAAACCAAGGGTCTTGGTTGGTTGGCACCCTAGATATATTTGTTAAGTTATTGTTGATCCAGTTGTAAGGTGTAACCATGGAACTAAAACTTAGTTTTGTTTCCATTTCTTTAAATCAATTTTTAAGGAAGATTCTTTTATTTGTATTATGTGGATCTTATGTAACTAAATGAATCTCTGTTGAATGATAAAATCATTGTGTATTACTTTCCCATTATAGAGGAGTAGTACATACTAGTCAATATGAAAACTCGGGAAGTTTAGACTTCTAGACATAAGTTCAATCAAGCTCGGTAGTGGTTGTGTTTTCAGAATTCTTATTACAGCGGAATGTAGTAGGATATAATGGGAGGTGTAGTGTTGTATTAAGGAATACACAAGTCTATATAGTTGTGAAATGAAGTCTACATTGCCCTATGTTTTTGGATTCTTATTGCAGTGAAATATAGTAAGATATAATTTGAGATGTTGTATTGTAATAAAGAATACACAAGACTATTCAATTGAGAAATGAGGTTTATATTTAGTTCCTATAAGTTATTACGACATATAACTTTGAGATGTATAAGTCTCATTCCTTCTTAGGATATTAACGGATAATTCAGGATATGTTGTTTTAGGAAGTTGTGACATATAAACTTCATGGAATTAAAGCAATAAGAATGCAACGTTTAGACCAGATTTATTTGATGGATACTTTAGTATTGCTGAAACTGGTTGGTTTCATTTGCGTAGCATGGATTACCTTGTGTGTGTCCAAGGTTAATACTTGTTTGAATTGCTAGAGCAACAACAATAGTTGCAAAACTTTTAGTTATGAATGAGATGATATAGATACATACCGTGATTTATAAGAGTTAAATACTTCCATTTAAGTTCTGTGGAATTTGGTTGTATTTATATTAATAAGTGGTATTGATTAGTAGATGGTCACTATTGGATTTGAATATATTTATCCAGATTTTTCTTAACTTATTTATGTGAAGTGCTAATAAGACTCTATCACTGAGGAATACTTAAGAAGGTAAAAGGAGTTATACTAATAAGTGAAAATCAAGTTATTAGAGTTTGATGTTGTTGCATTACATGATTAAATTGTAAGAATGAGATTATTATTGTTAGTATATATTCATTCTAACATTTAATGACATAAATTGATAAATGGGATAAAGGAATTTTTTCTTGCTAGTTCAATCAAACTGACCTTGCCTAACCATTATAGGAAAGTGAGTGAAGATAGTAGGCATAAAGTAAAGAAATGCCTTGGTTATCTAATAGAATCATATGCTTCTTTTAAAAGGATAAAGTTGCAGTCAATTGTTGAATTGAGATATTCTTATTTATGTAAAGAAGTTATTTGTTGTTTTGAATAATGATTTCTTGTGAAAATCTACTGAGTACATTTATGATACTTGGGGACATGGTAAAGATTCCATATTTTGATCAATAGATACTTGCTTCATATTGTTGAAAGACTATTGATCCCTCTCTGTAATTTCTGTAACAACTTCTACTAAGTTGTAGTAATATCGGTATATATATGGCTATATGCTTGTGATATTTTATGAAAATTGAATCATTGGATGATCGTATTGGAGGGTTGTTATAACTCTTTGATTCAATAATATATTAACTACCTTATGGACTAGATGAACCTAGTAATTTCAATGATTGAAATGGGAAGTTAAAAATAGTAATATAACTGATAGGTTAATGGAATACATTATGGAGCAATGTTGAAGTATTATTTTTAATCTAAACTGATTAACTTATGGAAAATTAATAGTAATGTTAGCAAGAGGTTGTGATTCCTCACAAGTCAAGTTAAAGGTCTAATACTTGGTAGATGAGAAACCATCTAGGTATGAATCTTGATGTATATGCATATGTATACACATTTATGGGAGTTTCTTCTAGTAAAGTTGAGTAACCATACTAGAGGTAAAATATGATGATGAAACTTCTGGATGATAAGGTAAAGTTCAACATATAAGGGTTAAGTCCTTAAAACTTAATTGATGTTCCTTTTGGGCAGCACTTAAACCTTTAAGGGAATTAAGTTGTATTCTATGTAAAACTAACCCAACTCTCATAACATGATGGGAAGCTCAACATAATATTGTAAGATGAAATAATAAATAAGAATAGAACATGGATGTTCTTTGATGCTTAAGTGAAATGTCATTCCATAAAATGGAGAAATGAAGTATAAGATCTATCAGAGTACCATCATTTGAAATATGATGTGATGATCGTTAATGATGAAGTTTACTCCAACTAGCAAGGTGTAATGAAGACAATTCATTATCAATCAGGATAAACTTAAATACTAAAAGGACCCCATAGGTATGGGATGAAGTTGGTGAAGAAATTTATGGGAGACTAAACTCCTGAACACCAAACTTATATGAAACCTTGGGTATGATGCCTAATGCAAATGATGAAATAGTTGTTAGGAGCATGCAGATTGTGCTCACCGTGAGTACTTATTATGAGATCCATGGCTAAATTTTGGTATCTATGCTCCTAAAATTAGTGAGTTTAAATCAACCATGGTAAATATATGATGGTGTAGTCATATAAAGGATAACGATGATATGATATCTGGAATGCATAGAATATATTTTTGGATGCCAAGGAAATTGGTATGAAGATCCAAGAAAAATGAATATACTGCCAAGATGATAGTAACCATGCAAACAAACCTAAGTCGGGTTTGGGCATTGTTGTAGAAGTCCTCAAGAGAATTGGGATTACTACTGAAACAAGAAACTTAAAATGAATAAGATTCATATATATATATATAATTATATATATATAATATAAATGCTAAAGTAAAAATGAATAACATGATTCTAATGAATAAAAAGTGTTATTGAAAGGAGGATAATGGGAATGACTTCGTATGTCCCTAATGATGAAGTAGTTATGTAGCTTGCATGATTGCTTATAGGAGTAAGAACAACATTAATGGTTATTACTCCTTGATAATGTGAGGCATTATTTTATTCGGTTGAATTTGTATCACTAATAATAGTAAGATTGGGAATTTAGATCTAAAGAGTGATCTATCTTATATCTGGAACAGATAGGTAGAAATGAGTATTATCAGAACTACATTTGACCTATCATGATACTATGGGACATGACTCTAGATATGCTTCACTAAGTGATGAAGACATGGGAACTAGAACAACTTCATGGAGGTTAATCTAGACTTGTACCTTGTACAAGACTTGTAGTTATTTACAACATCATTTATGCAAATCCATATAACTGAACAAGTGATTAAGGTGAGATGACAATATTCAATGGATGTAGTGTGTCATCATGGAACTGAGCATGGCATACATGACTCAGAAACCTTGCGCAAGGTAGTGTAACTGTTGATTACATTATGTTGAGATTTCACCATTATCTAAGTTGTGAGATGCCTGTGGATTTCATAGGTGGAACCCAGGTACACACTTAGGGGTTATCACTTATATATCATATCCTATTAAAGGAGAACCAAAGGGATACATTTTATGTATGGCTCATAAAGAGCATTGAGGGAGAACGAGTAAAGTTCAGTATTCTCTCATATAACTACACATGGTTCATGATAGTTATCGGAAATGGATTGCATTAAGAATTATGTTGGATTTAAATATATGGGTATTTAAATCAGCTACATGAGGTAAGATTAAAAAAATCTCTAAGATTGAAGTGACAAAAGTGGAGATGGCCATTCACAAGGTGCATCTTGAAAAGTGGTATACATGCTTAAGGGAATGCATTCGGGCGAGTGGAGGATCCCGAGACAATTTACAAAGCTCATAGAGGGGAGAAGCTAAGTTCACGAGTATACAACACTTCTACATTGGCATATTTAGGTTGGTTGATGAAAGCATGATCCCATGGTATAAAATTCCATTTTCCTTCACCACTCGGTACTTCCGGATAGAGTCATGATTCAAGGAATCCAAAAATATGAATTTTGACCTTGGAAATATGGATCGGGACCACGAGGGAGATGCGCAAGACATTGGTCTACCCAAAAGCATGCATATGTGGAAAACTACTTATCACATGAAGTTGAAATGATGAAACCTATGACTCTGCCTATTACGAGGGGAGGTCTATGGCATGTGTATACCTTTGCATGAGGCCCAAGTTTGAGAATGTCACTTATCACAGAAAATGAGATATCTATACGTGAAGACCCAACAGGTAGGAAGAATACCACACCCAAGAAAAAGGAGATGGAAGAGATAAAGAAAAAGGCACCGAGTGTCCAAGATACAAAAATGGTGAGCACCCTAGGAAGAAGTGCTAGAACAAGTACTTACATGCGTAGGAAGAGGTCCCCAATCAGAGAGGAGGTGCCAAAACAAGAAAATCCTATCATAGAGGAGAAGTCACAAGAGGAGGAAGAATAAAGAGCTGAATCCCCTATACTAGAATTAAGTCGGGGAGAAATAAAAGGTGATGGATGGAGTTGATTCGGAGGACATAGATATCTTGGAGAGAACTACAAAGGGTGAGAGAGATAATGAAGAAGAAGATGAATTTTAGGGAGACCAAGAACCATTTGTTTTCAACGTGCACGATTCGGAAGAATAAGGTAAAGAAGAGAAGAATGACTATCACTTGTGTGAAGGAAGTGCATCAGGAGGAGGAGGGAACCCGGGAAATAGGAGGAGGTGAATAGGTTAGCATGAAGAATCGGAGGACTCTAAGCCTCACTAAGTATGAAGTAAATGAAGTGATGAGAAAGATATGAAATGAAAATCATTGAAGCCTTGATCAAATAAGAGTTGGAGCTTGCGGTGTTGAAATAGTGATGAATGAAGATAAGGAAGGAAGCTAAGGAAAAAGACCATGGTAGTGCAGGGAGACCCCAATATAATGGTAGCTATTCCTGAGGGCATGCACATAGGAGAGAAGCGCTTGGAGATCAAAGACCAAGAATGAGCTACATTGATGATCCAAACAAGGTGTTATGTGTGTAATTCCAGAAAGCACGGTCCCAATAGACCAACTCTTAGCAATGAATTCATTTAATGAAGAAGGTGCATACCCTCATATGAGGAAAATTCTTTTGTAGGCAATTGGGTCCCACATCAACAAGCTAGAGTTTGAGGTAAACCAGGGGCAATAATGAAGTTCACGAGTCAAAAGGAGACAACCCCTTGGTGAGTGCTCAATAGATTTCAAATGAACAAGTCTATGATGTGTTGAATAAGGTCTTGGTTGAACTGGAATCTAGGTTATTTAGAAGGAATGAAAGGGTAAAATTTCTAGAGGTAGAGCTAGAAAAGAGGGAAGAAGAGCTAGAAGAGAAGACCAAGAACATAAAGTAGGAGGAGATAATTAGCACACAACTAAAGCATGAACTAAAGGAAGAAAATGCAAGGGTGTGCGAGGTATATAAGAAGGTAGAATCCATCACAAATGTAATTTTTTGAAGCATCCGGGCCTAGCACTACTGCAGCAAAAGTATGCATCTTCCTTGAGTGCCTTGAAGACTTAACATGCATCCTCAACATGGAAAGAAACCTGCGGCATTAGAATCCACAAGAAAGTAGCATCACGCATAGAAAAGGAGTACAAGTTGAAGGTTTTAGCAATCATTTCCAAGTATAGTAAGGTTCTTGCTAATGTGAAAATGGCTACCCATCTTTGCTAAGGCCGCATATGAAAATTATGTAGACAGAGATAAAGTAGCGAATATTATGGTCTCAATCACAATGTAGAGCTCAAGAATTCCAGAGAGAAGAACAAAGGAAACATATTAGAGTGGGAAAGGATCCTAGCCGAGTCAAGAAGAAGTTAGAAGCCATTGAAACCTTACGATGTTCAATTAAAAACCGGATGAAGGAGTTGTACCCACAGATTTCAATACATTTCCTGAACTCCATTTCCTAATTGGGATGCATTTCTTGAACTCCACATTCTCCATGATTGAATATATGTCACCAACACACTCAAGGAAAACATCATATCTTTCTAATATGTTTAATAAAATATGATACGATAATATTCTTCAAAATCAACATCTATATAATCCATGCTAAGTTTGGAATTATATCAACAACATGAATCATCTACCAAATGAAACAATATAATCATCATTATACATCAAATATGGATCAAATATCAATACCAAAACATTTCAATAATCACACATGATATCATCATCCCAATGTAATATCAATAAAATGCAAAATGGCATCATGTTCCCCATAGTCAACATGTGATCAAGTGTTATCATCCTAATACTAGCAATATGATATCTCGATAGTTTCATATCATAACAATGTATCACATGCAGTAAAAAACCTATTAAGAAAAAAAGTGGTGAGATAATGTCCCATCGAATAACAAAAAAATTAATAATGTCCCTATCATCACAATAATTTAATTACAATGACTTGCACATGACCAAAATGAGAGCACTAAAAAAGGTGGGCACTACAATTATGCTTTCATGAGGATTCCTGGGAACCTTGACTTCTATCTTAGAGTTTGAAGAAGAATGAAGTGATTGTGACTTGGTTTTAGTTTTAATGTTTGGGGATTTAGATGGTTTAGATTTAGATTTATGAAAGTGGGGATGTCTGTGATTCGGGTGTAAGTCTAAGAGGAGAATTTGATATCTTAGATTCGGTGTTGATGTTTTGGGATGTGGGTGGTTTGGATTTTTATTTGGTATTTGGGTTTAGGGATGGTTTTAAGGAATATCAGATTTGGTAGAATGATTATGTTGGTTAAATTGGGATTGATTGATGATGGGTGGTTTAGATGAAGGGCTTAGACCTAAGATGGATGGGGATACTCCTAAGAGTGACGATGTGACATTATATTTCTTAAGAGGGTAGTCTTAGGAGGACGTGAGCTCATTTATTTTGTGAGGCTCAAAAGGTATTTTTAAATAGGTATGTCAAGGTTTTTAGACTTTGGTTGTTGTTGGGACCCTAAAATATTGACTAAGTACAAAAGGGTGCATTTGTGCACAAGGCCTAATTTGAGGGTGGGTGTGTAAGGAGAAGGCGTGTAAGGTAGGGTTCTAGGAGGGTTTACGATACGTGCCGACGAATAAGGTCTCAAGACTTAGCCATATTTGGCGTATCAAGTAGGACATGAGAAAAGAGTGACCCGGCACTGGGCATGATGAATGGATAAGGTTTCATCTTGGCATCGAGGTTGGCCTATGAAGGAATATGCCCTATGATGGAAACTTCTAGAAGACCATCATGGAAAGGAGTGAAGAGCTCATGAGCTGGAAGAGCATGTGCTCCCATGAAGGACTACATCTGGATACTTGATGATGGATCTTAAGCCTCAAAAAGAAGATTTTGCGGTTCAAGATGCCTATAAATACAAGTTCCCATAGAAGAAAAATAGTAGATCAATAGAGAGAAGAGCTCTATAGAAATGCTATGAGGAGTTATATTGGGTTAGGTAGATAAAATAGAGGAGAGGGATACATCGAGGGGCTTGTGATTGTAAATTTTATTTAAAATATAAGGGATTTAAATCTAGTTATGATGTATGACTTGGTTTTCCATCTGCGATGTCTTGTGACGGATCTAATGGATGTAATGAGGTTACCAACTTATTTGAATATGATCATTAATGATTCTGGTCCATACATATATCTTCATGGTTCTATTTCATGTATGTTTATGGAATAAGTATGAATCCTTATGCATTTTCCTTTCTATGTTAAGTATCTTCTTGTCTAGAATGACCTGCATTAGTCTAGAAGTCGAATTCTGAGCTCTATGATGATTACATGTCTTGTTTCTACTCAATCTCTTTAAATTCCTATCATAGATGTTGTTTCCCACTAAACTCACATAGAGAAGAGACTCAGCACCCGTGTGTACCTGGGGTGAGCACCTAGCACCCATTTGGGTGATAGGTTAGTGCTCATGGGATTCCCTTGTTCTATGGTAGGTGTAAAAATGACTACGATTGTGAGGTTTTTCCTTTGGAAGGAATCAAGACAATTTCAATTGGGAATTATAGAATAAGAGCTAAATTATTTGGGTGGTGTTGTAGATATGGATATTGAAGGTAAAGGGGGTTTTTATGATGCACTTGATGAGATAAAAAGTGGTTGTAGATTGTATATGTCAATGATTGATTGGTGTAAGGGTGATTGGTTTTATAGATGGGGCATGAATATCATTTGGGATTATCTTAAGTGGGGTTTTTTGTGTAGTATATGTTTCAAGGGCTGCAATATAGATGTGGGGACAATTTTATATGTTGATGTAGGTATAGTCACGATAGTAGATGTGGAGATGGTTTTAGATATAGGAGTGGATGTTAAGGAAGATTTTGGTCATGAATTAGGTGTGATAGATTGGGGTGTAATAGATATGGATGAGGTAGTTGGTATATTTGAGATTGATGTGGATGAGTTAGTTGTAGATATGGTTGGTGTGATATGATAGGTATATAATTATGTGTGGATATCAATGAGTTTATGGGTGAAGGGGTTTGGAATTTAAATGGAGATAAGTTCGAGTTGATGAAGGAATGATGGGTGTAGGAGAAAGGTCTAAAATAGGCATGGGTGTAGGTGAGATTGTTCGTTCATGATTTATGGTATTGATTGTGTGAGCATGAGGTTCTTGAGATGTGGAGTCGACTTCGATTTTTGGTGGATGACTGGGAAGGTTCATTTATAAACATCAAGGGTGATTAGATGGCACATTAGGATTATCAACTTAGAGTTCACCACGATCTATGAATTGTTGGACGAGAAATTTTAAGGAATTACACTTCTCAATTTTGTGAGCTTAGACTTAGTGATACTTACAATAATTCCCATTGCAATACCATATGGGCTTGGATCATGAGTATTCAATGGGTTGTATAGGAGGAATTTGAATAATATGGACTACTATTAACTTCTCAAATAAGGAAATATAGGATTCCCCAAGAGGAGTATAGTAAGAAGGTGGTTTAGGAACTCTTTGTGGGGGCTCCACATGATAAGTAGTTGTGGAGTAAGACTTTACCACAATGGCATTGGCCATGTTGTTAAACATTTTTCCATGCATGGATGACTTAGTGCACTCTTTTTATGGTTTATTCGATCAAATTTTAAGATGGCCTTACTCAAGGGCATGAAGTTCAATTTGTGAGCCATCATAAAATCCTATTAAAAGGTTTGAAATTATTGTATTTGAAGATTAGAGTATATATGCTTCACCCAAGAATGTGAGAAGAGTTAAATTAATTCATTACGATGAAGGGAGAATGATATTGAGTTGATTGTGCCATGTCATCATGTGAAGAAGTATGTGATAGACTCATCATCAAATTGTTTAAGGGCGTAGAGATTAGTGATGTTGATTTACACCTAATATTGATTAAGAAGTGTTCTAGGAACAATTTCTTGAGTTAGATGAAGGAGAAAAATGAATGTTGGGTAATTTCATTATACCAATCCGAGGCAGATCCGGCTAATGACATGGGGAATGTGCATGATGCAAGTCATAATCATGGGAAATTAAGTAGCATGTGTGCTTAAAGGAACAAATATGTTGTTGGGGATCCTCCTTACTATTTAATTTAGAGAAATTTGGTAGCTCCCAATTATAATGATAGGGATTTATGGGGATGGATGGATTAATAGGTTTTCTACATATTTGTTCATATCGAGAATGTGGTTTTAGATCCTAAGCTAGTGGCTTCAATAATAGCAATTCTCCTCAATAACGCTTGTAAGGGATCATTAGATGAGTGGGTTTGAGATGTTAAGGATGATATTGTGATGCATATGAGGAGGGTGGGTTAGGTTGTTGATAATTTTTATATGCATGGGGATATGTGGAAATTGGTGGAAGTGATTGATAAGGGGGATGTAATTGAAGCTGTTGTGATTTAATGGGTTGAGATAAATCTTGTTTTTGAGAAATGGGGATGTGGTAAGATAGGTTATATTTATTTGGTTATTGAGAGATGGGGACATTGTTTGGTTTATTATGGGATGAGTTGGAATGTAATTAATGGGTGGCTTGGATACTTAAGTTGGTTGGATGAAAATTACGTAGTGCTTAAGAACCTCAAGGAAGAGGTTAATGGATTTTCATTGATTTAGATGAATGGGGTTGTGAGGTGATAACATTAGCATGAATGTGAGAAGTAGATACAAGATTAAAAATTTGATTATGTTGTTTAGATGTAGGAGGAAGAAAGTGATATTATTGTGATGATTGGATAGGTACACTTATGACCGCAGTGGACGAAGAGGTGATGGGAATAAATGTAACACCCTTGATAGTTGTTATTTTCCTCCTTTTTATTTCAAGTGTTTACATGTGATTTTCCTTATAAAGATATGTTCTTTTGATTTTTGGAGATCATGCTTGATATGGATAAATCATCTTCTATTCTTAAGATCTTTGAAAGAATTGGAATGGCTTCCTTGAATCCATTTTTCACTTCTTGTAGGTAGGTTACAATCTGGTTTAAGAGTTGTAAACTTATCTATTAATTTGACTCATCCTTGGATCAATTTAAGTGATCCAAGGAATTTTTTAAATATGCTCTGTTGAATGAATGGTAAATTGACATTCCATGAATTAAAATACGTATGAATGAACTTTGTTGATTACAAGTTCTTTGATTTTTGTGTGAACACATTTCTATTCAGTCACATGTTGTGCTTGGATCTTTGGAGATCGATCATGACAGGACAATGCTGATGTAAATGAACTATAGCTTGTTCACGACTTAGGAAATATTCTGGTTCCTAAAACTAAAGGCACTATCCTATGGAATCCTAAACTAGGTAAGAATATATATATTTACTACCTAGCTATGTTAATTAATTAAATTTTATCCTAACCTAAGCTTTGTCATAAAGAATTATGGAGAGGTTACTAGGTTATTTAAATTACCCTAAAACCTAATGCTATATGGTTATGTGATGATCTAACCTAATGCCTAAAAACTATTGTGTTGGAATTAATCTAACCTATGTGGAAACTACCTAAGGTGGTAATTTATTGATTGGGTTATATCCTGAGGTTATATATCCTAAGCTAACATAAGATCTAACCTAAGAAATTATGTCTACCCTAAACTAATGGGCATGAAGGGGGAATTTTTGGTCACATGTATCATAGGTGATGGTTCCAAGGCATTTAAGTTGTTGATAAGGTTTTTAAAAGCATATGTGCTGCCAGTTGTGGTAGGGGCTAGTTGAATTGGTAGAGGCTTATGTGGAAAATTCACTAAAAATGGAGTTGCATGTTAAATTTGATTTGGCATTCACCAAAATTGGAATGTGGTGGCAAGGAAGGATAGGCTGGAAAATTGAAATTAATGAAATTTATTGTTTTCGGTTTTTGTGCTCAAACCATTTTGGAATGCATGCAAACAGGTTTGTATGGGGTTGTTTCACTTTTCATACTTCATGATTTTTTCTCTACATGCTCTTTGCTTTTACGAACCAGTAGATAGAACTAAAATTAATGGCTATTTTTGATGTTTTGGACCTTTTTGGTTCGTGGGATATAAGGCATTGTGGAAAAATAATGTGGTTGTTTGATCTTTCATGGAAAAAGAGGAGAAGTTGTGAGCTTGGCTAGAGTTTCCCTTATATTTTTGGAAGCCATATCAAGCATGATAGGCTCTAATCTTTAAGATCTCTTGATTTCTTATAAATTTTTCATTAAAACAAGTCTTCTCTTTTGAGATTCTTGACTTTCATGTTTAATCTGGTTTCTTGTTTCTTTGGTTTTATAATCTCTATCATCTTGGATATAAACCCATGGAAAAAATTATGTTGGTTTTGGAACTATCTTTATGATAATTGATAATGATACATGCATGCGAAGCTTGCATTAGAAGCTCTATTTGATTTTTCGAATTGTGTATACAAATTTGTGGTATTGGAACTAACCTTCATTGCAATACATGGAT
Organism: Taxus wallichiana var. yunnanensis; assembly: GCA_018340775.1. Classification (NCBI taxonomy): domain Eukaryota; kingdom Viridiplantae; phylum Streptophyta; class Pinopsida; order Cupressales; family Taxaceae; genus Taxus; species Taxus wallichiana. The sequence goes on from CM031233.1 coordinate 368,932,657, forward strand.
TTTGAACCATATGGAACCTTGAGTTCCGTTTGAGCTTGTATTTGGACTTCGTGTTTTCATATAAACTTGTGTAGGAGCTTCTTGTTGTTCTGAACTGGCATTTGGAAACCTAGGTAGCTCCGAACTATTGTTCAAAGTTAGTATATGGCTTTGAACACGTAATTTATTACTTTTTTTTCCCCCTAAATTGTTGTTAGAGGATGCTTGTACTTAGGGATCGTGTGTTGATTCTTGTGATGACTGGACATTCTTGAATTCCTTATATAGCATAGATCTTATGTTATTTTCTAGTGACCATTTGAAATTTTAATGGAATATTATAATGTACATGATACTTGTACTTTATTACTTGTGTGGACTCTAAACTTTGTGGGAACCTTGAGTTCCGTTGGAGCTAGTATTTAGGATTCACATTATTATATGAACTCGTGTTCGAGTCACTTGTTATTCTAAATCCATGTTGGTATCTTGGGTAACTCGAGACTATTTTTGAAGCCGTATGTGTCTCTGTACTTATGCTATACTCTTTTGGTATTTTGGACTATTAATGGAAGTTCATGATTTCACCACACTCTTATCTTGTTATTTGTTCGATTCTGAACTCTCATTGGAAACTCGTGTTTCATTTGAAATGGAAATAGGACTCCTTGTTTTGAATATGAACTTTTAATGGATATTTGTATCTTATACTTCCTCATACTAAGATACTATGCATATCTGAGCTCATGTTGAGTTTTTGTAATTTGACACTGTACATGAAATTTAGTACTTAGTGTTTGGAAATTGTAGTAGGAACGATGTGTCGGTTCTGTTCTAGTATGTTGAGTTTTCTTTGTTATTGATATAAACTTGGATGGGAACTTGTTGTTTCCCTGAACCCATGAATAATTACTTGGGTAGTCTTGTACCTTTGTGAGAATCTTGTGTTTGTCATTGTGCTTGGATTTTATACTTTCGAGCTCTGAGCTGGTAGTATTATCGACAAGTTCGATTTGGTTTTGGTATTTGAATTGGGTTTTTAACTTCTTAAAGAGTTTAAAGCTCAAAAATTTTCTAATCGAACTACTTACTCAAGGAAATATGGGAGAGTAGATTAAATTGAGTTGTTTAAATATCCTTGGGATTTAACTTGGAAACATTTTCTAAGGATAATGGGATTTCAGTCATTGAGATTTGTTGAAGCTTCTGATCCTGTTTGGATTATTGATCGATTTTTTTCTTTCACTTGTTGGATATAGTAAATACACCTTGTGTATTTATAATAGAAAGGAATTTGATTCCTTTAAAACTGAATATGTTTTCGGACTACTATTTTTATTTCATTTTGAGTATGGAATTGAAACTTGTGTTCATTAAAAGTAAAGAAGTGTAAAGAATATGGTAGTGTGCTTTCTTCTTACTGTATAGATCATTGTTTGAACTTTTTTTTTAATTCTCCTTTGAAATGGAGTTTTCTTTATGAGTTATTTAGTCTTCCTTGTTCAAATATTTTGTAGAAATGATGTTGGAAGAGATTAGATTATTTGGTTTTATTTAGCTGGAAAATGTAAGCTTGTTTGGCAGATTCGTTTTGACAAGACTTTACTTGTTTGGTTTGAGATGAGTAAGTTTTGTCTCTTGTATTCTATCTTTTTGTGAATTCTCCTTGGATGGAATCAAGTAGAGATTAACTCCGGTATGAGTCTACCTTGATTTTTGAACGATTGTTTCAGATCTTTAAAAATTAACTTCTATATGTGGAAGTAGATTTAAACTTGTAGGTAGACCGTTTGATTTTCTATTCCTTCTTGGATTAAGATGGAATTTTGTTCTGATGAATATCTTAAATGTTAAATTTTTTAAGGTAGTTATCCTTTAAAAGAAATAGTTAAATCACGTTTTGAATCTATTCTGTTTCTCAGATGTTTTGTGTTTGGGTATAGTGGTAATGATTCTCTTCTTCTTTTTCTTAGGAGCTAGATGAATCATCCTAAGTAGAACCATGATTTAAATCCTTATTTTGGCTTGAAGCAAAGATAAATGTTGTATTCTATTATGAAAGATTGGAAATAATGAGATGTTATGATATGTTGTTTTCCTAAGGATAATTGATAGGATCAATTAAACTCTAATTTTGTAAGGCTGATATAGTGGATTGTATTCTTTCCTTTTCTTTGAAGTGAATTCAATTGGTTATAATGTACTTCCTTTCCATTGTTATTAATGTATTGATATTATGATGTAATAGTTGTCTCGATTAAAGCGAGTTGTTTTAATGGAACAATTATTGGAATGCACTTCTTTTTAAGGCTTAGTGCTTATCATGCTTAGTTCATTGAACTGACCCGTGCTAGCAATTTTTTTGAGATGGACTTCGTAAGTGATAAGGAAGGCAAAAACTTATGTGATGCATTGGCTGATTTAAGTATGATTTTTGTGAAGAACTCTAAATCGTTCTTGAGATTATATTGAAAAAGAAAAGTAGTATTCTTTTGTAATGAAGGTGGTTGTTATGTAGCATACCTAAATGTATAAGTTTTAGAGATGAATTAAATGTTGAGAATTTATTTACAGTGGATGTGTAAATTATCTTGTACTTTCATTACATAGATGGAATCCTATCTTGTTGATATACTCCATATTATGTATATGCTTAATGGATATTTTTAGATAAGTTTGACAATGGGAATTGGAATAAACTCCCTAAATAGGATGCAACTTCCTAAGTTACATAATTTGATGGTTATAAATAAACAATTCAATAAAGTAATATGATGCGGAATGAACATTCAATAATAACTATTGAATTGTTTAATGATTTATAGGGGTGTTAGGCCCTAACACTTAATCATGTAAAGGAATATTCTTCCTCTATCTTAAGAATGCAACAAAAAGGAATATATTATTCGTAATTGTTAGACTTCATTTAATAAAGTCTACTTTGTTATAACCTAGGTGGTTGCCACACTTTCTTGAATGGTTAAGTCTCAATAAATAGAACTTATGATGTCAATACCCTATTATGGTTGTGGCTTGTTAAGTCTAGTAAATAATATTAAAGGAAATCTTAAGCTAAAAAAATCTTTAACAATCAATTGAATACATTGTAGAGAAGAACTTAAGGAGTCTTTGGATTAGGGTTATGCAAGGTTGCTGAAATCTATTTTTAATAATCCAAATTATTTAAATTTATAATAAACTCCTTGAGGTATGTACATCTCGATGAGGTTGTTCTGTAGGATGCTGACACATGCCAACTACAGAGTGTACCTTTGAGAAGATTAGGATCTTCCCGAGGATATAGTAATACAGCTGACTTGTGGCAACACCCTTCTACATTGATCATCTAGATCTACAAACAATGGACTTGAACGTAGTTTCTCTCTAGGTCTGGTTAGTAGCATGGTTAAGATAAGGAGTAGCCCTCTAAAAATTTGGGTACCTTGACACACAGTGTTGACTTAGGTGGACCCAGTATGCCAACTTACCCTAATTTTTCATGGGACTCTCCCTATCATAACATATGTTGCTAACTCGAACTAGGGTTAAACCTTAGGCAAGTGGAATGACAGAATTGATAAATGAAATTCTATTTAACAATAGAGTGGGGTGAAGGACGTATTCTCTGGATTGACTAGTATGTCATCTAGGAATAGTAATATGAACATTATGTTAGAAATATTTGGCTAAAGTATCAAAAGTTCTTTGGTTGCGTCATCCTATGTCACCTAGTCTAAGGTTCGTGATGTAGATGAATATTGGTAACAAATATTCGAGGATAGGTTCCTTTAATGAGATCACTGAATACCGAATAGGAAAGAGAACCAAGTATACGTAGTATATAGAAAATTATTCAATACTTAAATGTTAAACATGAATAGATTAGTAGTTTACCGAGTCATGAATTGAATAGATCAATAGTTCACCGAGTCATTACATTTGCATATGGTTATCTATTATATGAATGATTGATAGAGAATGTGTGTTCTAAATTATGAATTTAGAACGAGAGAACATTATTTATTAAAAAAATCCCTTATTTCTAAAGTCTTAAAATGGGATTGTTACAATAAAGGATGTGATCACGGTGATGATATGAGGTAAACTAGGTTGAATAGAGTCACCAATTGTGAGGTTTGCTGAGAAATTTTGATGGATTTATGAAATATATAGTCATGAAGGGTGATATGATAAGTGTCAAGGAGTTCCTGAAGCTCGAGAATCCATGGGGGATGGTAGAAGGTCTAATAATCTCTAAAGGGGTAGAAGATGGAGGAGTAGCGGGTCTATAGGAAATGGACTAATGAGAGACATGAGGATTAGTTTCAAGATGGGGTCATTTTGAATGACATGGGCCTTATGAAAAGATACATTAGAAACAAGGGTTTGGGAAGCAAAATACATGGTGATCATAGGTTTAGAAGGAGTGGAAAGTATGTAATTTTCTTGGGAAAGATCATCAAAAGTGGGGACATCCTTTGATGAGGTAGATTTTGTTTTTTCATGTCTTGAGAATGGGTAATGATAGGCATGAAATAGAAAAACAAGAACTTATACAATTTATTAATAAATAAGTCAACCAATTTATTTTTAATCATATTGATTATTTAAAATAATGTGAAAAGAAGAAAATTGGCTCAAAAGGAACCTAGGAAATGGCCAAACTATGGATGGTAGTAGGTAGTATTGGATGGATTCCTCAATATACCTAAAGGTATATGAGGCACAAATCTGTGATGACTACTAGTACAATGCTTGGTATTAGGGCCTACTCCTTACTTCATGGTCCCATAACAATAATGGAGTTAGGTACTTAGCCAATATAGAAGTAGGCAAACAAAATTTTAACACGGCTAGAACACTTTGGTGGATTTTGTATTGGGTGAGAAATCCAAATAGTTCCACCTAGGAGGAAAGTTTTTAGATTTGTCTCTTAATGTGTGTGTTTTGGGATGTGTGTGATGAAGTGTATGAAAAGTGTTAAACCCCCTTGTTATACTACACTTCCAAGCAAGATGAAGGGTTCTTTTTAGATCCAAAATGAAATATGTGGATTTGATCAAAGAAACAGACAAGAGACGTAATGCAATAAAAGAGACAGGGAATAAAAAAGGAATACCTAGATAACTCTTTTTCATTTATCTGATTTTTAAATATAACAAGCAAATGAAATCCAATCCAAGCAACACAATACACCACAAACAAGCAAAATAATGCTCCTACCTATGAGGTTAGTAGAAGAGGGATAAAAGAAAATGTAAATGATAGAGAAAAATGGATGAATCACCAAATAAGGGTGGCTCCCATTAGGCATGCCAGAATGTTTACCAAATTCCCTTGAGGGGGTGATGATGAATATGGCGTAAATGAGATATCCTTCTCCGCACTGAGCTAGATGACCTGTAAATATAGAGAACTCAACATGAAAAATGGATTAGTGGATATATGGGTGAATTTCTTGAAAATATCGGTCTTAAGAATTGAAAACTTCTTGGGATGAAAATTAACCAATGTTTATATAAAATATAAATAAATGAATGAAATATGGATCGATATAATGCAAAATTTGAAGTAAAATAAAAAATGAAATGTTAGAGATAAGATAGGAATGAAATTTTTATTCGAGTACATATAAATAAAATAAAACTTGGATGGTTCAAAAGTGACCCGAGGCTACAGAGGACGTTTGATGCCAACTGGGACAGTGAGAAGAAAATATAGAATGACGGACCTACAAGGTCTCCTGAAAGTGGATCTGAAGCTGATTTAGACTAGAAGTGATGCTTGATATAGAGAAATGACATTGCAAGATGATGTAGACTTGGATCTAGAAAAAGAATGAAAAAAGCATGAAATCTAGTGATGTGATGTTTACCATGTTGTTTATGTAGTGACCGGAGGATGAAAAACAAATTCGGGGTTATAGGAGGAGAGGATGATGAGATATGAAGATCTAAGAAATTAGGAAGACATAAATTAGATAGATGACATGATCGATGAAAAAATAGAAATTAGTAGTGAGATGGGTTGAAGGAGAATAGACAGGGTTGACAAACAATCAAGATAGATCTAGGACTAAAGAGATGTAAATTGATAAAATGACAATCTACAAATGATGATAGAGAGGGTTGTATGTAAGAACAATGATCTCTAATGATGGAAGAACTTGTAAAATATGATGATGATGGTTGGAAGGATAGAGAGGGTATAACTAAACATGTAAGATGGAAAGAGAACCTCAAAAATCCAAATATATCACAATATCTCCAAGAATGGCTCTATGGAAATGATAGAATTAATGAAACATAAACAAGAGATCAAAGCAAAAATTGTAAGAGAGCTACGAGTATTGAAAAATTAATCCTAGAAAAAGGAAGGGTAGGGTTAGATTTATATGTTTGATGGCGACCCGAATAAGTTTTTGGTGACTGAAAAGATCCTTCTACTTGGGTGGTGGAAGGATGCCCAACTTGAGGCAAAATGGGCTTGAAGGGGCATATTAGGGTTTTATGATATGGGTGAGTTAGGGTTACATATGGAAGATAAATGGGTAGGTAGGAGGTGGAAAGGATTAAATAAATCCCATGGGTGGGTAAAAACATTAAATGGGAGCCTAGGGAAGGAAAATAATGGATTTTAGGGAGGATAAAATAATTAGGTGATGATTAGGATTTGATTCAAGATGATTGAGGGTAATTAAGATAAATAAAGTAATGGGATAGGTAAGATATGATTAAAGGAAGGAAATAATAATTAAATTGAATAGGTGGGATTTTAGAAGTTTTGAATAGGTGCATGCATGCAAGAAAATATTGAACATGGGGGCGAGGGGTAGCGATACCAAAACTTGATATCTACATTTTTCCCATTTTGTTAGGGAAGATAAATGGATATGTGGGAGGTGGAAAGGAGTAAATAAAGGCCATGGGTGGGTATAAACATTAAGTGGGAGCCTAGGGATGGAAAATAAGGGATTTCGGGGAGGATAAAGAAATTAGGTGATGATTAAGATTTGATTGATGATAACTAAGATTTGATTGATGATGATTAAGGATAATTAATATAGATAAAATAATTAGATGGGTGAGATAGGATTAGAGGTGGAAAATAATAATAAAATGGAATAAATGGGATTTTGGAATATTATAATAGGTGCATGCATGCAAGAAGAGATCAAACGTGGGGTGAGGGGTAGTGATATGAAAAATTAGTGTCTACACTTTCCTCATCTAATCTCATTCCAACATATATTTCGATGTGTAGCTATGATTCTTCTGCATGACCGTATATGGGTCATATCACCTTAGATATCATAGTTAGTCAAAAACCATCCTCATGTTATTCTTTGTTGTCAATGCTAAGATCTAATACAATTTATTACTCGTGTAGACAATGGCTCCATGTTACACAGAAGTACCTTTGTACAGTTCATCGATGTGTTAAGTTTATACATGATGGTTGTGCATATATTGTTCTTGTTGGTTGCAACCCACTCAAATATTACACTCTAGACACAATCACTTTTCTCCCTACTCCATTTATCTATCACAATGTTGGTCATCCCCATAATCATCCTACATATATCACTAATGATTATTAATTTTTGGAACCTCCTACCCATACCATCGACATGATTCATCTCTAGAGATCCATTTGTGTGTTGGAAACCATGTCATCTACATCATCTCTCCAAGAACAATGTGTTTCAGCACCCTCTTTTTCTACTAATGCTATGGTAAATTTTTGGGGTCTATCTATACATTGGATTTCATACCACCTTCCTCATATTCCCATAATAACCCACATCATTGCTTCCTCCTTTCACATGCACTATGTTCATAAATCATTTTATTTTTCCATATATTCCATTCGATCCTACTTTCTCTAAAATTATTTGTACACATGATGGCTTGGCTCGGCTTTGATTCACACTCACTAATCTCCTCCATCCACATAATTATCCTCACATCTATCATGGATATGTTCACATTAATATTGATTCCGGCCTTTTTGTCTTCTATCTAACATTATTTATTGCATACACTTCTTGTAATTCTCTACTTACTCTTAGATAGTCCTGGCTTGACTACATTGGTGACACTTTGGATCCTGATCATATTGGTATCAAATTTTCCATGCCTTTTGGTCAAAATTCTATTTGTAATGATTCATTTCTTGACTATACAAAAAAATTCACTTGATGGTATGCACATAACTATCTACTATTAGATTTTAGTAATGAAGAATGTTCAATGGGCATGCACAATTTATGCCGCAATGGCTCTTTATATGATCAACCCCATACTATTTCTTACCAAGTCTCTAAAACTTCTCCATTTGGATTTGACTATGACAATGATGATCTCTTAGATGAATTTATTTGATTCTTCTTTACATCATACACTTAGGGGGAATCAAAATCATTGCCTTCTCATATCATTATCAAGTGGCTTTCATTTCTAGTATCATGTTTATTGCTTCACATCTAGCCTCTCTCATTCACCGTATATACATTGATACACAACTTGTATCATTACTACCCCATGAAAAATTTTCATGTTAAGGTTCACACTTGATATTTGAGGGCATAATACATACATGAACCTCACCACATTCACATGATTTACAATTTATACTTCATTAATCTATATTTCTAGCACACAAATTCAAACTATTTCTCGATGACATAATTTTATTCTATGGTTCATTCTTGACAGGGGTATTTTATAAATAAACCTCATTTCATACATATTCATCCACATTCACTTGTGGGATTCACTACTCTTACAACATTCACATTACATATCATTCCATCTCACTCATACAAAACATAATGCATATCTTGATTGCACATACTCTTATTTTCTTATACTAGTTAAATGTACACTTTATTTCACATGCAGAAAAATACCTAATATTTCATTATATTTCTATATATACACATGTTTGTTATCTAGTTGTGAGTGCATAATTTCTATAGATATTTACATGCATCATAGATGCTTGGCACTACACCTCTTACCAGTCCCACTGAGGCTCTTGGGGGCATATACTTTATTACACAATATAGGTGTTATAGTTTCATTTTATACTAATTCCTACTCTTACTATCACACTACTTTCTACTAGTACATTCGTGTTTTTGCATACTTATTATCTTTCTAACATTATAATAGGTGCTTCATGTGCAGAAATTTTCTTGCAAGAACTATTTTCCACCATGGTTGTCGATACTTAGTTTTATATTATTTTTCATTATTCGTTAATGTTTGTGGGCCTTTTCTATGTCTTATATGTTCATTACTTGTATGATTTTGGGAACTTTGGCCCTGATTTGTTTGTGATATTATGAGTGATGTCCCATGTTTGAAACCCACTTTTCATGTCTACTTTGTCTCGTAATATTGTGTAATGTCCCCTTTCCTTTGCCGACAGCCTAAGGGCCAAATTTTAGTCTTAGCCTTGGTCATACCCAAGGGGCTATGGATGTTGGGAGCTATTGGGAATGGATATCTAGTCCATTTTATTATTATTCTTCATCAACATGTGCATAAGTGGTTTTGGAGGAGCTAGATGTTATGTTTTGTCATTAGGGAGGGGCCACATGGTACTTATGTTCTAAATTTGTGTTGGGGGTCACTTTTGGACCATGAGAAATTAAAAGGTGAAATGTAAATTAAGTTAGTTTATGTTATTGGCCCATCCTAAGGAAAAATGCAACTATGACCTTTTAGGGTTCTTTTTCCTTGGAAAAGGTTATATAAGGAGTTGAGGGGAGAAAGGAGAGGATACTTTATGCATACTCAACTATTTATTTTCATGTGAAACTATTGTTTGCAAATCTTCAGCTTGTGGAGTGAGATCCCACAGAACCCTAGTTTCAAAGGTGGTGAGAGATCCATCCCTAGCTAGCGGGGCATTCTTCGGTAGTGAGAGGTCAGAGCTGTTTTCTGATTCACTAGCATTTTGTGGGTTTTTGAAGAATATAATTTGATCTCTCACTTGGCATCATTGGAAAAATTTTGATCTACTTGTTTTGAAGAATGCCATTTTCAGATCTAAAGGTTGGTAAATGATCTCTAGTTTTTGCACTTGTATTTGGGAAGATATGATTTTTTTTCCACTGTTTAGGGCATGCTGTAATTTTACGGTAGTTTTCTATTATCTCAAAAATTCCAAAAATAAGTTCCTAGTGTTAGTTTTATTGTTAGCATTATCTCTTTAAATTTTCAAGTGATTCGGGAAAGTATTTTGTGAGTTATAAATTTATTTCTATTCGCTGCCCTAGTTTTATTTTCTCTGTAAAAATAAGAATTTGCATTTTGCTGCAAATTTTCAGTATTTTGTGCATTTCTAAGTGGTATCCCACAAGGGATATTTCATATTGCTTGTTTACATTGTTTTATATAGTAAGATTTTCACTTTTTCTACTAACACATGTTTTTATCTTCTTTGTTTTCATGTGCCTCGGTTTCTACCATGCACATTCCCTCCCCCTATAGGGTATTAATTTCACATCAGTTTCAATTCCTCTCTTTGGGTCATATCCTCATAGCAATGTCACCTGGACCACAAATGAGGGGGGCATACCTTGGGTGAATTATTCACCCTATAGAACAGCTCATAGCTTCAATATAGGCCTAAATATTATAGGAACATAATAGATTTATAATCACAGAATGACCTAGATTATGACTTGGGTCCTCAGTTTAGCACAAAAAACTAATGCATAGATAAAAACACTAGCACCTAGGTTCTCCCAACCTTTCCTAGGTTCTTATGACCAGTGATAGTTATAGTTACTCTCTCATATCAGCACAGTTTTCAATAGTTCATAGAGTAGGTTACACATTACATACATAATCCTCCAGTAATCAAAATGCATTCTATCTCCTTTTTCTCTTTGGATTGAACTTAGAACAAACATGAAATAGTGTAGGATGACACGAGCTACATTAATGTATAAATTTTGGAAGTAGTCATGGAAGGAAAGTAACACTAGACCTCTTTCCCCAACACTTTTCTACTGTGGTGTGAGATCACCCCAAAAAATCACACTTGACGTGAGATCTCCCAAAAAACACATTCTTGGCATGAGATCACCCAAAAATACTCCCACTTAGCATGAGATTGCCCAAAAAACTAGCTCTTGGCATGAGATCGCCAAAAAACATTACTCTTCTACAACATTTTCAGGACATTTTCTATCCCTTTTCTCTCATCGCAAATCATGTGCACACTTTCCTTTTTACTACTTTTTCACAATTACATTATTTAATATGTTTACAATGTTTTCATAATACATGAATTTAACTACCCTTTATCTCTTCTATTAGAGGTACTTCCTTAATATGCAACAAGAAGTAGCTCCACATCAAGCTACAACAACAACATGTACAACATAATACAATGTAGACACTTTACCCTTAGGGTCCCTTCCTATTTCTTAACTTCCAAACTTCAATTTTATCACTCCACACTTTCACGCATCTCATCAAGCATGCTATCACCATCACACTCTACATGGTTATCAAGTATTAATTTCTTATCTAATTTATGTTATTAATTATTCACTTAATAGTATAAAGTGGGAGAAAATATAAACACAAAATCACACACTTGGGAACATTCCTAGGTCCATAAACACATACTTGTATTCATATGATTCCCAAGTGAGGAAACTAATAATTGACATTAGAATTTGGCATTTTTTTTTCTTGTCTTCTTTATGTTCTACCACACCCTATAAACCAGCATGAACCTTATTTCTTAATAATGTATGACTCTAGACACCACCTACGAGTCAGATGCCGGTGTTTAGCACCCTCGTCTTTCTAGGTGCCCCGACCTGTTTGTATATTACTCACCTCTTTTGGGCCTATTTTATCTTTTGGGCATATTGTTTTCTTATGGATTGGACTTTTAGTTTTCAATTACGAAATTCAAACAAGGGAATCATATAAATACAAATTTATATGACCAAAATAAAGGACCAACCTATAAGCATCTATTATCACCACCTAAGGTTATATCCAAAGGCCTCTCGAGAGCATCAAAGGCATCCATATAGAACTCATTCAAGGGAAAAGGGACTATATTTTCTACATACACAAATAGGAAGTTAAGTTCATTTATTCATCCATACATATATTTACATTTGTACATCTAGTTATCACTCGTTATCATTTGTGCTTACATGAGGGCTTTCAAGGGCATGATTCTATCACATGCATACAAGAACTACATGGAGTATGAGATGTAGTGCAACACTCAGTCATAAGTTCATTCTGTTGAGTGAACATTTGGGTCATTCCAACTCCCAAATTACATCTTTTCTTTTTGTATTTGATGTAGTTTGAAGGTTTTACAGGTCTTCATTTATTTGTAGGTTATAGGTTAATTTGGTGATCATCCAAAGCCCAACATGCATGTGACCAAAGTGGAGGTTAGTGATACTTGTGTGACATAAAAAAAAAATTCTGAGATCCTACATAATCATAGGCACCCAACAGATTTCTATGGTGCGTAGGTACCCTCACCCTAGTCCAGTGCCCTATTCTGGGGATGATCTATAAATTATAGGATTTTTGTTCTCGGTTACTACAGTCTACTCATCTTGTTCAGTAGTTGTTCTAGTCCAAATCATCTTCAAGAAAGTGCAAATTGGTTAATTATTGTATCCTCTCTCTTGCACCCATGGTTTCATTTTTATCTAGCTTATTACTTGTGTCAGATTTGTGCTTTATCATTTATTTATCATACATGACTCTGCAATTAGATTTCACAAATTCCATATTTTTAAAATAAAAAATATAGAATAAATATAAAAATGGATAATAGAACTTTTAACTTTGTCTTATTTAGATGTACTTGGTACCCTTCTATTGATGATAGATTTTATAGAATAGATAATGAAAGTGGCTTCTCACTCGGTGACTTTTCTAGAGAATTACCGATGGGAAAGATCTGTATGTGCTTCCTCAACATTGTGACCATGTATAAATTTATATTATTTTGTAAATGTAAAAATCCTTTTTATGTGCACAATTTCCATATATAGGTCATATTTTTCATGTATCAAATTGTTTTGAATTATGTTTATCTAGGTCTTCTCTTTATTATGATATAGAGAGAGAAATTAAATGGAAGTTTGTATTGTACTATGATCAAGGGATGAGACATGTTGTTTATGACAACAATTTTGTATTATGATCATTATGGGGAACAAGTTATGTTGTTAATAGATATGATAAACATGACTCTAGTGAAGAATATGACCTTGTGGATGATGAAGAAGATCATCTTATTGATCAAGCCACTAAAGTTGGAGATCAAGATTATTAACTTGGTGAAGTTGATTTTAAAGAAGATGATATTGAAAAAATAAATAGTGATGAATTTCATAAAGATTCATATATGAATAATATGATGAAATGAATATCCTTATAGGTAAATATTTTGTTAATTAATGAAATAATATCATAGCTACATATATATAGATTAAGAAAAAGGAAAATTAATTTTGAATATAAATACAAGTCATATAACCAATGAGGAGTTTGTGGAAATACAAGTAATATCAAAATGAGTAGTTGAAATATTCGAAAGCTTATTTTATGATATGTTAATTCATTAATTAAAAATTTTGACTTGTGTTATCAATGTCCTGTTACATTTTGTAAATCTACTTAATATATGTTGTGTAAATACGTGTTTGTTAATATGTTTATATAAATATAATGAATTTAATTTAATGTAATATAATATAGTAGAATATTACATAATTAATATAGTATGTTATATTATTATAATACAATAATGATAAATTGTTAATATTAATATCATATTATTATTATTATTATTATTAAAGATACACGCTTTTAAAAACATGATAGTGGCATAAAAGTGACATAATTTGCATCACGTTTGTGCTATGTGGAAACATAAAATAAAAATAAAAAATGGTTGGCTAACATCCGAACCCACTTTATTTTATATTTGGACGGTAAATGGAGGGAAAATAATTATGACAAGAGAAAGATATAATGAGAGAGAAAGTAGAAATTTGAGGGAAAAAAAGGAAGAAAGAAACGCCTAGTTATATGAGGTGGAAAAGAATAACCTCAAATGTAATATATGGACCCAATGACATGAGGAGTAGAAGAGAAGGAATAATATGTGGTTCCTATGCAAAGAAAACAAAGAAGAGAGGTATGTTAATTTTTTTATTCAAATGAAATGATTTTTGATTGTAATATTAGTAATTGAAATGTAAATAAATACCCTATGGTATATTTCAAACTATGTGTGATACCTCATAATTTCACAACCTAAAAGGCAATAGTAAAACTACTGAGATTTTTAGTTATTTTTGTTATATGAAACAATAATTATTACAATTGTACTAATCATAAGACACATAACATTGTGCCCACATAACACTAATACTCCATTGATTTAATGAACACATGGTTTATAATTTTACTTTTATGCATTACATTTTCGTACTTAAGAAATATTCCATTTCTGACGAGTTAACTTCATTCTTACACACAATACCAAATTATACATGTGCTTCATTTTACTCCTAGTTTTAATCATGTGTTAGTTTTCATATATTTTTCCTCTTTACTTCTTTCAAACCAAAATTGATCTTTATTCTTTATCAAAGAGTAGGTTTCGATATGCATGACTTTGGAGTGTCACTTGAAGTACACACTAACCATCACGCTCATTACGATTTTCTTATGTCAAGAAAAATTTCAAGGTATTATGCTAGAAGATGATGAAATTATAGGTCCCCATAGTAATAGACCTCAAAATTAGGTTGTATACAAGGAATGATTCATAACAAGTATTGATTTAGTTGTGTTAGTGAGTTGATTAATGATGTAATAATACTTTATTGTTTATGTTTGCACTTTAACAAATTTCCAAGGAAATTCTAAGTGAAATTAACCATGCAATTAGGTGTAGAAACCCATTTGAATATATTTAAGTACTTCCCTGAAATTCTTATACCCATTGTTTTTAGTTTTTTAGATCTAGGATTAGTTTTCACATAAGCCACCCAAAATAAGAAACACTTGTGATACAAGGTGTCAAGTAAGTTTCATAAGCAATGTTATAGATAAATTTTAACAATGTTAATAAATTACCACATATTATTCTTTTCACAATATGCCCTATGACCATACTATCAATATAGTTAATATAGAACTCAAGTCCAAGATCTAACAAGGGTTAAATTTCCATTTAATGATCTCATAGTACATCACCATTAGTATGGTGGGTCCAAGGAAGAAACTTGCCTCAATATTTGAATAGAGATGGTCTCAAATCAGTAACTTCCTTTTTTAGACCATACTTGTATTAATATCATCCTAGGAAGATATGGTCTACCATTGTATTATGACATCAATTTTTGTCTTGGTTTGTTGAATTCTTAGGATGAATGTCAATAGGAGTTAGAAAATTTTACATTACAAAAGATCATACGAAAACAATAAATATACCCTCATTTCTATTTATTTAACAAGCCTATTTAGTTGTCTTCGGTTCAAAATAAGGATTTTTATTGATGTACTAACAAGAGGATCCTGTTAGTGCAAATCCACAAACACCCTCGGATGTTGATCAGATTTCTAGTTTGATCATACTAGCATCTAGTTGGATTGCACCACATTGAAACCTCTTTCCAAGTGTGGGACTTGTAAAATGAGAAAGGAATCTCCAGAGAAGGTTGGTTCCTCTTCCTAAACTACCTACCACAAGTTGTTCCAGTGCAGGAAAGCTAATCTAATCCTAATCTAACCTCCAAGGAGACAGGGAGAGAGAGAAAAGAGAAAAAGAACAAAATCCTACACTAAAATGGTGATACACCAGAGAAGGAAAATGCTGAACATCTATCAAAACTACTATGAACACAACTCCAACCCTACAATGAACATTCAAACGTGCAAAAATACCTGAAATGAAGAGAGGCAAGAAGAACACAAGTGAAAAACAAGCAAGGATGGACAGATGCATCATGAAACACGTTTTTATTGCTCCAGAAGTTTGCACAGAACAACATTTTAATGGTAAAAGGAAAAATGCCATTATAGAGTAGGAGAGGAGGTTGAACTTCATTTTCAACCCTAGGGAAGAAAAGAAAAGAGAGAAAAAGAAAAGATGAACAACCTTTTAAAAAAAGAGCCAAATCTGGGTATTTACAATGCATGGGTCGAGCCCAAGAGAGAGAAAATGTGAAAAACATGGGAGCCATTCCTCATTGAATGCAGATGCATTAAAATAACATGGTCATCCTTACAGACCCATGCCCTGACATTTTTGGCCATGCTAGAGAAGAATGCGACCCATTCTACATTAAAACTGGTTGTTGAAACGTCAGTTATGGCCATTACCACGTGCCAGAGATGTTTCTTGATTTTATCTCTCCAAACTGAACTAAAATGCAAGATTGACCCTAAAATCATGTAGATAATTTCACTATCTTTCCATTGATATAAAGAACGTGAAAATCCAAGCTCTAGATCGAAAGTTATGGCGATCTGAAGATTTAGGGTGAAAATAGGCCAAAATGGATCGGCGGGAAAATATTTGAATTTTTCCCACACTCTGCCACTTTGATGACACGTGTCAAGCTCTAATTCATCTGTGGGTTCATCTTCTGAAAATTCCTTTCGGGCCCTTAAACTTGGACACGTGGCACTATTTTATTGGTTCGGGCCTGAGGGGCGCATTTTTACCTTGCGCAAAACACTTAGCAACTTTTCAACCTTCTGACACGTGGCACATTCGATTCATCCACGGCCTCCTTGTCTCTTTTAGCCATTTCACCTTTTCACGCCCCACGCTGAGCCCTCACGTACCTTTGGCTGGATGTCCTATTTGAGGTGAAGACATGTGGCGAGATTCCATTCGTTGGCGGCTCTTTCGGCTTTTCACGTCCCTCGCGTACCTTTGGGCCGAATGTCCCGAACTATCGGGACAAACATCTCGAACCACCTGAAATGAACTGTTTTGGTGAATCGGCTAGTTCGCATCCTCCGCGTACTTTTGGCCCGGATGTCCCAAAGTGTGCGAAATAAGAATTTTTTTCCCTCGCTTCCGACCGATTTGACTTTTCACGTCTCACACGTCCCGACATCCCAACTGTCCCATGGACTGCACTGGGACAAGACTTAGCTGATTTTCTTGCTTTTTCAGCCCCAAGCTTAGTATGACGAACCTCGGTACAACCTGAACCCTTCAAACCGAAATGCCTTAACACAGATCCTGCAACCTTATTTTTTGCATTTCTTCCATTTTCTCAACCTGTTGGGATCTCTTCTTGGGTGGGGAGTTATAAAAAGGCGTGAGGGACCCGAAATACATGATTTTGGGCCTTGAATCAATCTACTTGCTCGGGACTAAATAATTTGGTGCATGTTATCAAAATTACCTTGAGGGGTGAATTTTGGATAACAATTTTGGTGACTTAGCGGGGTCATCTGCCTACTGGATGAAGTTACCAGTTACTTGAAGCATCCATTGGGCATGAAGTCATGAGTTGTAGCCTGCAAACTGATCTGAACTTTGAAAACCTCCTCTCTGAGCCACTTGGAAACCCACTGAAATGGACCGTGTAAGAGCAAAACCAGCACCACAAAAACTATGTACAAAAATGAAAATCATACATGCTCCATATGGAACATGCAGAGTGTGCACAAGCAATTCTTTTACTGAAAGCAAAACTACCTACTCTACTCTAACTGGAAGCAAAGGAAAGCTAAACAAACCCTGCAACTGGTTGTGCAAAATAGCTTCCTTTCTTCAAAATTGGCAACCATGTAACTGATTTGGCATTGAACATGGCTGATTGGATGAATGGAAAATCAACAAGAAGCTGGTCTTCCACCCAAATCATCAAGGTATCAGGTGAAGGCAAATTCAATACCTCTTTTAGTTGTTCTACATTTGGATTGGAGAGGTATGACAGCTGATCCTTGGTTCTTTGTAGCTCATCCTCATGCTCAGAAGCAAGCATGACTAGTTGTGACTTCTCCTTTGGCTCCAATAAAGCCAAATACCTGATTGGGCAAGGTATGGTCCATTTGATATGCCCATAGCTCTGATTTTCAACTCCAAAAATGGAGTCTTCTTGTAGACCTTCTTGAATGGATGGTGTGGAAGCAATGGTAGAATCTTTGTGCCCTTTCTCTTCCTCCAATGAAGGACATGAAAGATTAAAATCTTCCAATCTTGGTTCCAAAGAGCTGCTATAAGATGCAGGCTGCTGCAAATGGGTGCTCTCCTTCATGACAGTAGGCTCAGGTGTTTGGGACGTGGAAGATGAAAGAAGGAATGGTGGGAACTCAACCAGTTCTTCTTCATCAAAATAGTCCTCCAAATCAGACAGGTAAACTACCTCATTGTTGTCCTGCTGCAAATGCTCAACCTCTCCCATGGTGTTCTCTTGCTCTGCAACTTGATCACCATGGTTTCTTTCATCCTCCAACATTGAGTTTGAGAGATCAAACTCTTCTTCAGTACTAGAACTTGAGAGAGATGAAGTAGAAAGAAGAACTGAAGGTTCTTCTATAGCCTGCTTTGTGCTCAAAGCCCTTGGATCTGCACTTTTCTCCTCCACAACTAGAATGTGCTCCTCTTCTTTTGGATTTGGAGCAGCTTCTCCTTCCTCCAATGTTTGAAGACAATCTTGCTCTTGATTGAACTCTTCCTCCAGCATGAAGTTTGTCAAGTCAAACTCTTCGATCTGCTGCTCTAGAGGACAAGTTGGGACTGCAAGATCTTCTTCTTCTGCTGCAACAAAATCAGTCCTGACCACCATTTGTTCTCCAACTCCAACCTCTTCTAAAGGCTTAACCATCAAGGGGATCTTTGTCATCCCAAATTTAAGAGCCCAACTCTTCAGACTTTGAATTTCTTCATCTTTGTTTGGCTTCTCTTTTTGCTGTTGTTTTCCTTGACTGGCATTCTGATTTTTATCCTCCCAACATGGATTTGGGAATGCAAGAGGAGAAGTGGATTGTAACTCAATTGATTTAGAAATTTTTCATGGTGGTGGAGGAGGTAGAAACTCTTGTTTCTTTGGAGGAGGGGGTATTTCTGTTAGCTCTTGTGGAGGGGATGACTGTTTGGAAGGAAAAGGGACAAAATAATTGAGATGAGGTGGAAGACTAGGGAATGGAAAAATGGAATTAACTCCTAGGGTAGCATTGATGGATTTAGAATTTGAAATTCCAAATGAGATGATGCTGCTTGAGTAATGGGAAGAGAAAAACTAGATGATGGTGTAGAACTTACCCATTGACAAGGTTGTTCAACACCAAGTGTATAGGCCTCTATTTCTACTGTCCATTGTGCAAGTTGGGGCAGCATCTTCATCATAAATTCTAGCTTCTCCTGAGGGCTGAAGTGTCTTGGAAAATGTCCTCCCCATGGACAAGGAGTCCGGCAACCAATTTTGAAAGCCTTCATTTGAGTTGCTGCTCTTGATTGCACCATCTTTGCCTCCATCTTTTGGATTTTTTCCACAAAATCTACATCTTCCATTTGATTGTCTTCATTGCATGCGTACCCTTGCTCTTGATGTGCTTCACAACCAAACTGAATTTGGCACTGCTGCTCATATGGGTAGATATGCTGATTTTGAATTTGATCAAAATGCTGATTTGGAGGATTTGTAAAACATGTTGGAGGTGTGATATACTGCTATTGTAAATGTGAATTCCATGATGGAAATGAAGTCATGATTACACAACTTCATGGAATGGAAAAGGATGAAAGAGATGGAAAGAAGGATGGATGGAAATGGATGAAAAAGTGGTCTGCAACTCAGAGAATGAGTTATTTACTAGATGGAGTCGCCAGATGTGCTTTTGAAAGTGCCTCCAAAAGGTGAACAGGAACACACCAACCTGTCAAAGATAAAGTGAAAGACCTCTAAGGTCCCACCAGGCATGCCAAAACTGTTAGTGCAAATCACAGCACCCCTTGGATGTTGATCAGATTTCTAGTTTGATCATACTAGCATCCAGTGTGATTGCACAACATTGAAACCTCTCTCCAAGTGTGGGACTTGTAAAATGAGAAAGGAATCTCCAGAGAAGGCTGGTTCCTCTTCCTAGAATACCTACCACAAGCTGTTCCAGTGCAGGAAAGCTAATCTAATCCTAATCTAACCTCCAAGGAGACAGGAGAGAGAGAAAAGAGAAAAAGAACAAAAGCCTACACTAAAACGGTGATACACCAGAGAAGGAAAATGCTGAACATCTATCAAAACTACTATGAACACAGCTCCAACCTTGCAATGAACATTCAAACATGCAAAAATACTTGCAATGAAGAGAGGCAAGAAGAACACAAGCAAAAACGAGCAAGGATGGACAGATGCATCACAAAACACATTTTTGTTGCTCCAAAAGTTTGCACAGAACATCATTTTAATGGTAAAAGGCAAAAAATCCATTACAGAGTAGGGGAGGAGGTTCAAACTCCATTTTCAACCCTAGGGAAGAAAAGAAAGGAGAGCAGAGTAGAAAAGATGAACAAGCTTTTAAAAAGAGCCAAATATGGCTATTTACAATGCATGGGTCAAGCCTAGGAGAGAGAAAATGTGAAAAAAGTGGGAGCCATTCCTCATTGAATACGAGATACATTAAAACAGCATGGGCATCCTTACGGACCCATGCCCGACATTTTTGCCATCTTTGGAGAAGAATGCGACCCATTCTGCATTAAAACTGGTTGTTGAAACGTCAGTTTTGGCCATTACCACGTGCCATAGATGTTTCTTGATTTTATCTCTCCAAACTGAACCAAAATGCAAGATTGACCCCAGAATCATGTAGATAATTTCACTAGCTTTCCATTGATATAAAGAACGTGAAAATCTGAGCTCTGGATCGAAAGTTATGGCGATCTAAAGATTTAGGGCAAAAACAAGCCAAAACGGATTGGGGGAAAATATTTGAATTTTTCCCACACTCTGCCACTTGGATGACATGTGTCAGGCTCTGATTCATCCACGGGTTCATCCTCTGAAAATTCCTTTCGGGCCCTTAAACTTGGACACGTGGCACTATTTTATTGGTTCGGGCCTGAGGGGCGCATTTTTACCTTGCGCCAAACACTTAGCAACTTTTCAACCTTCTGACATGTGGCACGTTCTGATTCATCCACGGGCCTCCTTGTCTCTTTTTGGCCATTTCACCTTTTTGCATCCCACGCGTACCTTTGGCTCGAATGTCCCGAATGAAAATATCCTGCTTTAGCCGATTCGGGCTTCCTTGTTCTTGTTTGAGGTGAAGACACATGGCAAGATTCCATTCGTTGGTGGCTCTTTCGGCTTTTTGCGTCCCTCGCGTACCTTTGGCCCAGATGTCCCGAACTATGTCGGGACAAACATTTCCAAACCACCACGAAATGGACTATCTTTTTTGGCAAATCGGTCGGTTTACGTCCTCCACGTACTTTTGGCCATGATGTCCTAAACCGCGCGAAATAAGACTTTTTTCCCTTTCTTTGGTCGATTCACTTTTCATGTCTCACACATGTACCAGACGTCCCAACTGTCACGCGGAATGCTTGGGACAAGACTTAGCCAATTTTCTTACTTTTTTGGCCCCAAGCTTGGTACGATGAACCTCAGTACGACCTGAACCCTTCGGACCCAAAATGCCTTAACACAATCCTGTAACCTTATTTTTGCATTTCTTCCATTTTCTCAACTGTTGGGATCTCTTCTTGGGTGGGGAGTTAGAAAAAGGCCGAGGGGACCCTGAAAAACATGATTTTGGGCCTTGAATCAATCTACTTGCTCGGGACTGAATAATTTGGTGCATGTTATCAAAATTACCTTGAGGGGTGAATTTTTGATAACAGATCCCACCTCACTTTACTATTTACCAATGATATTTTAATAACTTTCAATGTCACACTTTTTTATTCACTCTAATTTCACCCATGAACTAATGTAACTACATTATTTAGACACCTCTATATTAATTTAATTTTCCAAAGTCATTCATATAATTTTGTCAGTTAGACACTTTCATTCTTTATAATCTTAAATGTAAAACTATACCATATGATAATTACACCACACATGCTTACACACATACGAACACCTACTACTAGGTCTCCAAGAATACATATAAAGACTGGGCCCATAACATATCTCAAGGTAAATTGTGGGTTCTTAATTAAGGTCACACAATATTAAGGAAATCCACTTTCTTGTGTTCTTATTAGATTTCCACTTCCCTTATATTCTATTAGGGAGAAAGACGTAACATTAAGACATCTAAAAAACAATTCATAATGATTACTATATTAGGGTCCTCAAGTTTTCCTTTAGGCCTTCATCCTAAAAGTGTTTGAATATATATAATTCCAATAAGGTTATTCGTATCACTTTACCATTTATCATACATGTTCAAAATAGTATCCTAAATTTATGATCTTAATTTCTCTATGTTATTTTATGTCAACATGTTATAATACAACTAATATCATTCTTAAAACTTTCATTCTCTACATTAATATGGTGATTACTTTGAAAGGCATTCCACACAAGAAAATTACTTTTGAATCATTATTTTCAATTATATTCTTTCCTTTCAAGTTATCAAATATTTATTAAAACACACAATGATCATGTTAGTGCTCAAATTGATCTCCTCCTTTTATCCAAGTATATGCCTTTGAAAAATTTACTTTATCACGGGTTTGCTCATGTAAAATACGTATAATTATAGATGTAATCATATTGAATGTAATTGAAAACCTTTTGTTTAGGGTTTAAATCCTATTTTTGGTTGAGAAATGTAATATTCATGTTGACTTTGAAAATACCTATGAATAATTGGTCATGAATTAGGTTTAATCTTGTACAAATATCCTTGTATTTCATCCTTCGGCCTCTCTTGCTAATTTTACATTTTGCTCCACCACCCGAAGATAAGTGGTAGGTTCCTATTAGTTATGGCATTGTGGGCTTATTTTTAAGTTAAAACAATTACGTAATGATCAAAAATTATAATTTTGGCCTAGAGGCCTAGTGAATATTTTTGGGAATATTCAAAGTCAAATGATACAAGATTAGATATTGAACCCGTTCACAAAAAAATATACGTGTAAAAGAGTAATTGGAGTGGGTAATTAGGAAAATAATTTTTCCTAACATTGAGTTGTCAAAGTGTAAAAGTGTAGGAAAATCTCTGAGGCCTGCCAAGGACATGTGGCATATTTTTAAGCAAAGGGAAGAGAAGTGAGGCCTCGGAGTCGACTTATTCATTTTTGCCCAATAAAGAAAATAGACAGAGATACGTAAAAACAGCGACTGTAGCTCTGCTTACCTTAAATATTTGAACATGTGTCGGGAAACAATAAAATTCAATGGAAGGTGAGTGGGTTAAATGTGTGAACTCGTATGATTTCAAAAGCGTGAAAAATACAAAAAGACCCCCGAGCCCGCATAACATAGAATTGTTCCATGTGGACAAACCATATTTAAAAAGGGGGAAGCAAGATGGAGGGCCGAGGATTCAATGCATTTATGGCCTGCCACCATTAATGTGTTTTTCACAAATCAAGGAATAATTGTTGAAGTATTCAACAACTTTGAGCTTTTTATTATTGCATATTGAGATTTGGATACCCTTGCTATTAGAATTTTTAGAGGAACAAAGTGAAATCAATCAAATAGCATCAATTGGAATATGAAGGTTTGAAAATCTAAGAAGCAAAGACAAACTACATGGACAGTTACATAGGAAATGGGTAAGTATTATACTACTCTCATATTTTTATAACTTTTACTCCACAATTTTCAAAGAGATTGAAAGTAGAAGCTAGGGCATAAAATATGAAGACATTACCATCAGGTTTTCTTGTCACATCTGGATTTACCATGGATTTAGATAATATTACTGACACAAATTTAATGGATGTTGATTTGAATGAATTCCTATAAATATTGAATAACCTAGACAAAAGTGAACTCATGGAAGCAATTGAGGCCAGTAACATTGCCTCAGATGGTGTTATACCTCCCTCTATGCATTTCTTGAATTGGTGAGGATTTGTGCCATGAACTATAATCCAGAAAAGAGATAAGTCTTAGATGGGAGTGGTGAAATAGTAATAAATTTAACACCCAAGGCCTTCAGGATAACGCTGAACTTACCAAGTAATCAAAACTCCAATAACCTTAGATGTTGCATTGTCCCTTAATTATTATGAAGCCGACACGGGGAAAGATTATGCTAAACTTATCAACACTAAGTGGTTGGTACAACATAAGAAGGTGACTACTATAATTCCCAAGAAACTGTTTAGGGTATAGTTTGTGGAGCAAGGTGGAATATGTAGTTATGTTGCTAAGTAGGATGGTTGATTTGGAATCAACAAATGAAGTCAAAGAATGGATGTGCCTGTATATGTTGATTGTTTTAGAAAATAAAAGGAGCATTTTTGGGTTACCTTTATTGTTGATTCAATTTATGAGCATCTTATGGTGTTGGAGAGTGTGATTTTACCTGATGACATATCTAATTTACAATATTTCATGTCATAGATGTTTTTGTGGCCTTACACCACACGCCCCTTTCAAAAAAACAAAATACATGATATTTATCCCGAATTACAATTGATTAATTGGAAGGGAAATGTAATATTGGTGAACGATACATTTTTACACTTGTCATATGCTTTTTCAAGCCTGAATATGAGAAATATAGAATATCGAAGAAGATAGAAATACAATCATGGAATATGGTTGCTTATTTATTCAAAGTATAGGAGATTCACTTACATAAGATTTAGTGGATTTGATGAGCAGCCATCAAAATTAGAAAGGTATTTAGATGATAAGATGGCTTTACTTGAATTGCAAAGACAATTAACAAATATCAAGTTCCCTATTAGAATTGGGAGATATTCCCATTATTAAATTTAGGCTAATCAAGGATGAAATGGAAAGGTTTGATATGGAGAGATTTGAGGTGAGGTCTAGCTATGACATTAGATGGGTGGTCAATACTTTGGAAAATTATTTTGAGCATGAACCTCACTTTGAGGACTATTGGATGAATTGTAGAGATGAAGAGGAAGTCAGACTCAGGGATTTCTCAAGGATGACCCTCACACAAATCATTGATTTTAAAATTTTTGTGGTGCCTCAAGGAATCATGGATGACCAACAAATTGTGAGTCAATTTTATATTGATCAAAAGATAGAAGGAAAAAATGACCCCCATAAAATGGGATGAAAAAGAATCAGATGATCAATATGATAGGATTGTTCATGTAATGAGAAGAAATTTGACTTGGTTGAAAACAAAGAACATTGATTTATCCATTCAGAATACAAGGGTTCTTAATAAGTTAAGGGAATTAGGGATTTTGAAGGAAGATCTTGCCCCTTTGAAGGAGGGACTTAATAAAATAAACCCATTAGGACAAAAAAACCCTCAATTACCTTCAAAAAGACCTATTATAGAAATTTTTATGCGTGGACCATTTTTGTTAGTGGGACATGAACCTCCATGTCTATTTTGAAGCAGAAAACAAAAGAAATTATTCTAAAATATATGCAAAATGTTCCTATAACTTTTTTAGTACCACTCCAAACAAAGGGAAATTTTTATCTAAGCAGCAAGCTCCTTCGAGAGGTTGTACCAAGATCCCAGTGCGAAAAGATGATGAGTGGAGCCATAACAAGTGCTAACATCCATTCCAAGTCACATAGTCTTAAGGAAAGGGTGACACTAGATATCAATTAGTTTGAAAGGGAAAAAAAGATACAAAATTATATTTGAACAAACCTTATTAAGATAATGTGATCATGCATCTAAGAGACACAAGTGTAAGGATTCTAATGTTAATAATCTTCCCGGAGCTTACTAAGTAAGAAGAAGTAATAGTTGGTGTTATCCAAATAACTCTCCTAGTTATTTGGAAAACTTGTATACATATTTTGGCTCGAGATATTTATTGCAACACTCGCATGCTCTATTTCACTTGGCACATCCCCTTGGTTGTAGATTCCTTGTGTGCCTCCTTCTTTTCCTCATGCACCATTGCATGCTTCCCTTTCTCCCATTTCATTTTCCTTTTTCTCTTTGTTCCACTCATCCCCTACATACATCATCTATGCATTCACCTTCTTCATATGAACTATTTAGTAGTGCTAACATACCTTTCTTTTTCTTCAATCAATCTAATTCCATGTCCCTCTCACGTGCCCCACACATTATCTTGTAATAATTGTGCCTTGACTATGCATTCTCCGCTCAACGAGTTAGACTCATTTCCCCACATGCGTTATACACACCCTTCTTATACCTCCTTCCCATGCCTCATTATTCCATGCACATATTTTTGCACCCTCCTTTGCACCTTTATGTTCCACATCATTCTCTAACATGCGTGATTGTGCCACACGAAGACATTCAAAGCATGCCAATAGGGCACCAAATTCTACAATGAATCAATGAGTGACATGTGGCAGATATGACCAAAAAAATACACAATTAGTCATCCTTTGAGCCAATACAACCACACCACATGTCTTGTGTGTGCAGATGACTCGAAAAAAATTATGACAGCCATATCTTTTGCTCTGATTTCTAATCTTTGTGTGCCTAGTCTCAATCAATATCTACTAACATGGGCTATAGTGCTTAACATTCAAATTAAAATTCTTGGCGGATATGGTAGGTGAAAATGGGAAAATTACATTCTAGACATTGATGAATAGATTTAATTTGTCCAACCACCCGATTTGATCTAATTCACTCTCCTTCCATGTTAAACATGCCAAATAGACTTGGGGAAATGTATTTGATAGATTTTTAGGTGGATTTGTAAGAATTGAATTCTTCTTGTTGGTGGTAGCATTTCAAATTCATATTTTCCCTCCTTTTTCTCTTTTTCTTCCATGGATTCATCTATAAATATAAGAGTTTGGATCATTTGTTATGTTGGACATTTTAGATCCATATGCTCTTTGCCAAGGACTTCATTTCTCTGTATTTTGAGTCGTATACCTCTAGATCTAGCTCATGCATGTGGATATCAATCTCTTTCACCATTGTAACACTCTCGTGTATTTTTCGAAGTAATAGAAGCATCGTTTTGTGACTATTCCTTTTCCTATGTGTGTTTATATTATTTATTCTTTCCTTTCTTTGACATTGTGTGCTCATTGTGTCATTATACATCCCTTACAACTCATTATTTATTTATTTTTAGTGAAAGCGATATTGTAAATATGTTTTAGTTTTGCTACATGTGCCTAGCCTTCTTTCACACATTTTCCTTCATTTTTTCTAAGAACAGATAGTATTCATCCCTCTTTTTCTGGTGTTATCACATTTTAGTGTAGTTTCCTTTCTTGTTATCCTTCTATCCCTAGTCCCTTAGCTTTATTAGATTTGTTTTCCCATTCAAGCATTAGGAGTAAGAGTAAGAGTAGAAATAGATAGAAGAACTAGCCTTCCCTGAAGATCTCGTCCCAAGCTCACAAGGTCCCACAACTCACAAATGGTTCTATTTTTATCTTAAAAACTTAGCTCATCCAGATCGAGATGCGGGTGCATGTTTGAATAAATAATGAGTTTTAGGCATGCCCAATGGGACAAGCATTGAAAGATTAAATTTCATATTGCTAAGTTGTCATGTGTGGACTTTGTATTTCAGCCTTTGCAGGCTCATTTAAACACATTTGGTGATTCCCAACATTTGTATATATTTATATTAGCAGCTTTGAGCAACTTTCATAAGAAGAATGCATACAAGAAAATGTACAGTAGATGAAGATTCCTTCGAGTACCTCCAACTATCCCTAAGGATATTTCATTCCAAAAATCCTGCGTGCGCATCTCCTTCTCTAGTGCATCATGCCCATTCAAATCCTCCTCATAACAAACAACCAAAGATGCCCTATAATGGCACATCAAACATCTCATCCACTAAGGAAATTTTCTAAATTCACTAGAGGAAGTCTACTTATTTTGGATGTGTAACATGATATGTCAAATGGCACGCTCAAAAGTATTACATAATTTACTAGTGAAAATAAATTCACCCCAGGATCATATCTAGATGTAGAAAGTGTATGTTAACTTTATTTGATCACACATAATGATGTAGGAGTTAGGATACTTACGTCCTCTTTCAAAGGAAAATCCCTTCAATTTTACTGAGGCTTGAGACTTGGATCTATCACCACCTTGGATGAGCTTAGAATAACTCTCTGTAATTATTTCAAAGATAAGTTAGATCACCTATCTTTGGTGGAGAAACTAACAAGAACAAGGAGGGTGCCCAACAGCATATCACTAACTTCAAGATCATATTTTAGAAGACTTGGGATAGAATCCCTCATGTGGTAAGACCTACAACCCAACATTATTTTCTGTATTATCTAAGGGCATTGAACGATGATATCTCGGTCATGATTCAATCCATGGGAGGTAGGACTTTATTGGTTTCTTATAATATTGAAAAGAGGGTAGAAAATATTCTTATACAAGTGGGAAAGATAGCTCCTAGACCACCTATGCCCTTGTTCCAAGAAATTTCACAAGTGCCTTAGCCCTCTGTGGCCCCTATTCCTCTTCCTGAGAAAAGTGCGTAACCTATTACATCAACATCGAACTCTCTAGTGTGGCAAAAAGAAGATGAAGAATTGAAGACCCTTATTAGAAATTTTTCAAACAAGGTCATATCATTTGAGAAATAAAAGGCACAATCCTATAGAGGTTGTTCTAATCAGTTGCATATCCAAAGCAATCAGCCTTGGAAGAATAAATATGAAAAAAATATACATGCCTAACCAATAGAATGGCATATGACATGCTAACGCACATCTTCCCTTACAAGTTGTTCCTCTCATACCCTCTCTTCCAAATTCAAGTGCTTGCTTGAGTTTAGAAAAATTTGGCAAAGGAGTGAGAAAGGTGCTTCCCTTGTAATATGTCTCACATTTAATATCATTATCCTAATGTTATGCACACATAAGTATACATGATCTAGAATTCTTCAACTTATAAGCCTTCAACAAGCGCCCCTAAAATACTGAACCAAGAAGGTATAGAAATTCTTCTTGATTCCAATTTGATGTTCTTTAGTGCTTTGAGGACCTTTGTGCCATCAAAAAAGTTACAGATGAAACAAGCAAAGTGTGCACCCGAGTTGTAAAAAACACAAGATACAAGAAGAGAATGCTAGCATTAGGCATGTTGGTCTCAATCCCAACAACATAATCGACCCTCAAAATCAGAAAGATGTAGCCAAGGCATTAAATAGTAACAATTCTCAAGTCCCTACACAATAGGTCCCATGCAAAGCTCCTCCTAAAGTAGTACACACCCATCCTTTGGTAGGTCAAGCCTCAACTTTGGCTAAAGACTCTACTTCCACACCTAAATAATCAAGAAATAATGTCATTGTACCCCAAATGCACAATTCAATGGGTCTTCCATTTAGCATTTTGGACTAGATGAAAAGGACAAACATTAATGTCACAATGTCAAATTCCCTCACTATTCCATCCCAACGTGACTTGTTACATGAGGCCCTGTCCCAACTTCCGTGCATTGATTGAACTATTCACAAACCATGTGCTTCTATCAATATTTTTTAGACATGGGAGAAATAAGTACTATTTTTAAAACCCCACCCTTTTATATGTTCATGATTATAGGTAAACACCTAATGCATAATTGAATGATAGACTAAGGCACTAGTACCTCTATTATGCCCAAGAAGATAGTTGATGTCCTAGGTCTTAGGTATATCCTCTTACCTAAGGGATTCCTAAAACTTGATGGCTCAACTATTACTACTCTAGGAATTTGTTGTCATGCAAATGTGCAACAGGAAATTGATAATTTCTAAGTAAAAAAACTATATCGTTGTGTTGAAATTTCCATGCTTTATCATTCCTAATCACCCCAAGTCAACTCTTTTAGTATATTCACCCCTTATTTGATGTCAAATTGATCCCTAGGTAATTTAGGAAATTCAATTTAATCCCTCGAGTTGATTTTAGGAAGTTCTTAAAAGATACCATCTTTTGGCGGTATTGGGAAGGGCTATCGTTGGCCTTCCCAGGATTGGATCAACCCTCCTAGAGTAGAACGAAAGGTAAAAATTCAACATGGACATGAATTGAATACCTTAGAACATCATGAAAATGATTTTGGAAGGTTTGGGTAATTTTGGAAAGACTTGGAGTAGTCTAAGTGAAAACTGGGCTCACAAGCCTAGGCAGTACACAGGCCTAAAAAAATTATTTGGCTTCAGAAGAAGATTTGGGAGCTCGAATGGAGTTAGAAGTAAAACAAAACATAACTAGAAATAGGATTCTAATACCTACATGATGGTGAAATCATATATTTCACAACACCTTGGCGCATAGGATTTGAAGGAAGTTTTTCTCAAGCACAAATGGAGTCTAAAATCACAAATCTGATTTTTAGGGATGGAATGGATGAATCAAGAAATTATAAACACACTATTGGATTAAAAATGAAATTTCTAGTTAGGATAATATAACATTTCTCTAAGAAATTCCACTAGGAGCTCAAGTTATCATCGTTCTAAGTTGCCCTCTCAAAGGCAATTTAGGAGTTCCTCAATTTTCGAGAGGACATGTGTCAACACTAGGAGCTTGGTGGGATTTTATGTCCCTAACATCCCTAAGGTTAGGTACACCAACCTTGGAAAAATGTACCCATCCCCCATGTGACCTCCAAACTTGACAGTTCAGCCCCCAGGTGCATTTTTGGAGCATCCATTCCCTACTGCCAGATCAAGCATCACGTATCAGCTCCGGGACCACCATGTAAATTGATGTCCCTCATGTTGCTGATTTTAGGGACATAGAACATGAAAAAAATTATTGTGCCCCTATGGAGAGTCTTTTGATCACCCATGTGATTGACTTTCAGCCCGAGTGCTTTAAAGCAACTTTCTCACCTTCATTCCCTTTCATCGGATCACCTCCACGTGTCATCCTATTGACCACCATGTAATTTAATGTACCTCACATCTCTATTGTCGAGGACATAAATTTGTGAAAAAAAATTCCAAGCTTTTCCTTCCATGATTTCAAAAATTCAAAAAATCTAACTACCGCTTCAGTGCTTCCATCTGCTTCCACTCCCGTGCACATATTTTCTCCATTCTTCCTCTACAAATTCTCACCACCATTCCTCCATTGTTGAACCTCAAACTAGACCTGAAAAAAGGTACTTCCCTTCACTCCATGAAATCACATAGGTCCTAGAAGGAAAATTGGAGCAAACACAGAAGGAGAATCACATAACACGAAGCAAAAAAAAAGCGAGAAACTCCATGGCCATGAAACGCGAAGTTGAAGAAATATCCTAAATGGATGTGTGAAACAACAATATATATTTTTATTTTCATTCCTATACCCAAGTACATAAAAATAAAACTTCAAACTCTCCTCTCGTGCAATAGAGCATCCACGGTGAAGAAATCCCAATTTTGGCTCAACGAAGAAAAAAATCCAATTTCTCATCAAACCACTAGCGAAACGAAGTACATTTGTACATGAAGTATAAAAAGAAGAAACCTATCAGAATTAAATTTATTTCATTGTAATTAGAGGAGAAAACTATACCTACAATTTTGAGGTCCATTAATGGCTTCGCGTCCTGAATAATCGCATCAGTCTGAAACTTTCAAGTTTAAAATCTCCTAGACTACTAAGCGGGCAGATATGAAATTCAGAGGGTAAATATTGGGAAAAAACCCACATCAAAAACTTTGTTCCATATCAATCGGACCTCTGAAGCCCACTTTCTAAAAATAGCAGGTCTTCCACATAGGGACTGTTATTTCAGGAAAGTCGGCAACAAAAGAACCTTTGAAGGAGACAAAGACATTGGAGGTGCATGAAAACTAATAACTCATAGGAATGGAAATTTTTAACACTTACTAAAAATATTAAGTGGTCCCATGGACACCTGCTAAAAATAGAAATTCACCTTTGAAAGACTAGTTTTGACACAATGGGACATTCATAATTTTGTTGCATCAGAGGTTTCCATGAACGAGGACCATCAAACTTCATCACATGTAACATCTTCTCTTCTTCTCTCTCTTCCCTCTCCCCCAAATTTCTCTCCCTTCAAATGTTCTAATTCTTCATTGGGGTTTACACTTTTTGATATGCCTTTAAGTCACTTAAAAATGACTTTAGAAACATAATGTAAATTAAGTCACCTTCATTTTATAAAAGGGACTAAAATATTTGGTAGGAATATGAATAGTCTAAAGTTAGAAATAAGGCATGGGAGGGTCATGAGGAAGACGATAAGTCACCTCGCATTCTATAAATTGTAATGTCATTCCCATTTCAAATGGTTGGTCATTAATTTTGTAAGCTCAAGAGTGTATTCTACCTTGAGAGAACAAAGGAGATAGCCAAATTCTTCCTTTCCCACCTTTCTCAATTTCCTCCATTTCTCCACCCAAGTTCTTCCTTTCCCCCCGTTCTGAATTTCCTCCATTTCTCCACTATGTACAACTTTTGTTTGAGAAATTAATACAAGAAGAAGGAGTTTATAGATTTATTTGACTAAGATATTTCTTGATACTTTGTGTTCATCAAATTTCAATTGGTTTTGATGATGCTTAAAATTTTATTTCTTCTCATAAACGCATGTGATGATACTTCTAACTAGTATGTGCAAGAATTTGATTTCCTACATACAACATTATTTTTCCTTCCTCTTTTATAACTCCCTTTCCTGCACTTAAGACAAAGTCCTCTCTAGAAATTAATTGCTAGCTTTGTCACATGGTTAGTGAAGTGTCCATGTTGGATCCATGATCTAAAGGCCACCACAGAAATCTACCTTTTCATGCGCATGCATATACAACAGCTACACCGGTTAATTAGAGTGACTTAGATTCCTATAGCGTTGGCAAGAAATCCACAAGATTTTCCACCCAAAAATTAAATTACCAACAGTTTTTAGCACCCATCGTGGGAAAGATTTAGTAGCATCTGCAGCCAATGTGTGAGTGTAAGGTCTGAAAATTAAAAAAAATCAAATATTAAAAAAATTAAAAAAAAGTTCATGAAATTTTGTTGCTGAAATATACACTGCTGATTTTCTTCACATGAATTTTCACATTCCATAGTGTCCTTTCACATTCCATAGTGTCCTTTCGCGTTCCCTCTATAAATTTTTCTACAAGTGGCTAAAGGAAGATACACCAAGTTGAGTAGGTCAAGAGGTGTTTTTGATTCCAATTTCAAGGATTTACAAAATCATCAAGAACGAATTAGAGATAATCTATACTTCTTCTCTCAATCCTCCTCTCCATCTAGCTCTTCAAACAGTTCACCTAGAAATCCTGTCAAGACTTCTATTGATACTCCCCCTTCAAATTCTCCCATTTTTCAACCACCATTGGTTGTTGAGTTCCTAGAAGAAGAAGAATTTGTAGAAGAAATCGAAGAAATGAAAACTACAATGGAAGATGAACAAAATTACCTCAACCCATTGTTCCATGGGGAAGGAATATAGGTCTACTTTCTCTTGAACCCCCTCTTCATGATCTACTAGTGGGTTCCCATAAGAACTTTCCAAATTTCAAAGGTGACAACACACAACATCTTGAAGAACACATCTCTACTTTCACAATATCATGTGGAATTCTCAGTGTCCAACATGAAGATGTTATTGTGAGAATGTTCGTGGAGTCCCTCTAAGAAAAAGTAGTAGCATGGTTCTCCATCTTGCCTGCCCAATCCATCACTTGGTTGGGATGACATCAATAATTCCTTCAAAGAGAGATTTAAATCAAATTGAGTTTGTTAGGACCTCTTGGTGCAGTTTTCTCAAATGAAGATATAATAAAATGAAATCATGAGATAATTTGTGGCTTGTTTCAAATGGTTACTTCTGCAGGATACGAAGAGGATTCACCATCTCAAAACAATGTCAAGAGATTATTCAACAATGCTCAATCATTAGAAGTAGTATTTTTGTTGTGAATAGCCCAACCAAGGAACATTTTCGAAGCATAAAGTATGGCCATTAAACTTGATGATGATCTCATCCTCTCTGAAAAAATCAAGAATCCATCAAAGGGAAAGACCCAACATCATGGAGATGAGAGAACCAATCCATCGCTGCAAAATTTGGAAAATGAAATGGCATTATTGAAGAGGGAAATATTTGAATGGGTTTCTTCCCAAAGAAGAAAGAATAATTAGATTACAGAATACCTTGAAGGTTTTCCTTGGAGGCCCCACCTATCAATGAAAATTGCAAGAGTAAGGAAGATGAAGAGGAGATTGAACAAGAAAGTGAAGGTGGTGGTTACCTAGAAAGTGATCAGTTTGAGAATGATAAAAAAATCAGAATCTGTGAGTATTTTGTAGGTTATGAAGAAGACAAAGAAGGTGCACCCAATTTCTCATGCACGGTATTCACTCATTCTCAGTCCGAGAAAAGAGCATCTCCCTCCACTTCTACAAAAGAAAATAAGGTTGATGATCCTCCTGTGGTGATGGCGTAAAATAAAATAATCAGTTGAGGATCCCCACTTTAATATTTTATGAATTCTACATTCTTGGAGCCTGACCCAGTAGGAAGTAAGAAAACTCCCGTAATCCCAACTAAGTATTCTGATGTCTCTTCCAAGTCTAAATCAAAATTTTCTCTTGTAAAATTTAGTACTTTGAAATCTCCTAGTGTACCTTTCAAAATACCATCTATTCCCCAAAAATCTACTCTTGCTTCCAAACCTTTCCTAAATCAAAAATAATTCCCTTCACCCCCTTTTCCACATCTACTCCATTTGACTTCATACAATATTGAGACAAATCCAAAGTGTAGATTACTAAAATTGAATATTTGCGGACTCATCCTGGACATTTTGAGAGGTTCATCTGATATATCAAGAGTGGTAGTCTAACACCCAATGCTATAACTTCTAGTTCCAAAGTCATGCTACCAAACTCACCTAACACCTCCCTCACGAACATGCTTTCTTTGAGTGCATGAAAGCTGATTAAGTTGAACCGTTTTGCATATCCCTTCTTGTTGGATAATATGTATTGAAAATTTTCATAATAGATTCTAGTGCCTCAGAAAACGTGATGCCTTTGAAGGTCACCAAGGATCTCAAACTTACCATGACTCCACCTAGTGGCTCTTGTTACTCTTTGGATTCAAAAGAGGTCTCACTTGTAAGGAAATTCAAAGATGCACTAGTGGGCTTGCGATTTTCGACAAGAAAGTTTCAAGTGATGATTTTGGTAAGAGAAGTCCCAACCTTGTTTGGAATGTTGTTGAGTATAAATTTCTACCGAGACTTGGGAGGGAAAATTTAGATTAATTGGTCTTATGCAACCATACTACTGAAGGGATACTTGTAGAAATTTCTTACCGAGAAGAAGATAAGGTACATGGTACAAAATTCTAGAATCCCAGAAGCTAACATTTTGTACTAGGGTAGCAGGTGAATGAATCCTTTTGTGACAACTAAGGAGGAAGAGGATATTCCCATCTTGATAGGTCTAGACATGCCTTCGAAGATATTTGGACTTTGAAGAAGCGTTGAGGAGATTCAAGTTACAAGAGGGAAGATTTGAATAGCAGATGGCACAAACCATGAAGAAGAGGAAATGGTTCTTGATGATTTTCAAATAGAAAAATCAGCTTATGTGTTTATTCGTGATGAAGAAATTGTCTCATTCCCATTCGAAGATGAGGAATCCATTGATCATGTTACCCAAGAAGAGACCAATCCAGTCCATAATGAACCCTCGAGCAATGGGAAAGAACTATTTATATAAGGACTTCTAAGAGCCGTGGAAGAAACAAAAGACCCTGAAATTAGTCTTGAACTTTTAATGCAAGCCATGAATCTTGAAGACAAGTGTGAATCTGACTTGGAAACCTCAACCAGTGTGAAGATGGGCTATGTTGAAATAAATATAGATGAGAAATATGATGTCCCTCTCAAGTCAATGGTTGGTGGATATGATGACGAAATGGAGATATTTTCTTTCCCATTTGAAGATGAAGACTCTTTCCATGAAGAATAAATCTAAGTAAAGAGTTTCAAGACCTCTAAAGATGAATTTATTTTTGATGAAGGATCGGTAGAGTGCAAGGATTCCCAAGATGATGAGGTAATCCCTCTAGATAGTTTCCTTGAGCTGAAAAATAAATATTCTTCAAAGGTGTACAAAGAGGAGTTGTAGGAAATGATGATGCATAACTCCATATAAGAAATCTTGGATGCATTAGAAGTTGCAGAAGACCCTGATATTATTCTTGATCTCTTCACTCATGTCATGGAAATACAAGACAAGCATGAGGTCACATCCAATCCTTTCATCAGTACTCAAGCACATCACAGTGGAGTAAAGGAAAAGGATAAGTTTGAATTTTCTCATGGAAAAGAGGTCAATGAGCATAGACCTAGGAAAGAAAAGATTACAAAATGTTAAAGTAATTTGAATGAAAATCAGCTTTGGGGCAGAAATGAGATGCCTAATGGAGAATCATCTATGTGGATAAATGTGGAATGCAACTGACACTATGAAACTGATTTCAAAGAACATGAAGTGGAATTTCCAAGAGAATACCTAAGCATCAAGAAGTTCACATGGACTCACTCCTACAAATTAAAAGGATAATCATGGAAACACCTAACTTTCATAAGCATCTGAGGAGGGGAGGGTACTTTCTAGAACCCGTCAATGGATTTGTAGAACATCATCATTCGGTGTTACCTCTTCAAGGGTAACTTTTGAGAAATGAAAATTCCTTCAATGAAAGTGTTTTTTCCCCACCTTATACCATATGTGATTTCTATATGTGTTTCCCTTTGTTTTTCATGTGTTTCCTTTTCGTATTTTTGTGTGTGTGTGTGTTTCCTTTCTCTCTCTCTCTCTCTCTCTCTTATCTTATTGTAGGTTATACATGACTCCATAGGGCCCAATGGATAAGGCACTGGTCAACGAACTATATGTTGTAAGTTGATATCCTAGGATTTCTCATGTCATGTCCCCAAGCTAAATCCAACTATTTTCATGCAAATGTGCAATAGGGAAATTGACAATTTCCAAACACGACAACTATACCCTTGTGCCAAATTTTTCATGTTTTATCATTCCTAATCACCCTAGTTCAAATGTGTTAGTATTTTCACCCCTATTTTATGTAAAATTGATTCCTTAGGTGATTTAGGAAATTAAATTTAATCCCTCAGGTGATTTTATGAAGTTCTTAAAAGATGTCATCTTCTGGCAATATTGGGAAGGGCTATCGTTGGCCTTCCTAGGACTGGATCAACCCTCCTAGAGTACAACGAAAGGTAAAAATTAAACATGGAGGTGAATTAAATACCTTATAACATCACAAAAATTATTTTGGAAGGTTTGGGAAAGTTTTGAAATACTTGGAGTAGTCTGAGTAAAAACAAGGTTCACAAGCCTAGGTAGTACACAAGCCTAAAATAGTTATTGGGCTTAAGAAGAAGATTTCGGAAGATTTGGATAGAGTTAGAAGTAAAAAAAATATCTATGGAAAGAGGATTCCAATACCTACATGATGGTGAAATAATATTTTTCACAAAAACTTGGCACATAGGATTGCAAGAAGTTTTTCTCAGGAACAAGTGGAGTCTCAAATCAGAAATCTGATTTTTTAGGGAACCAATGGATGAGTCAAGATATAAGACCCCAACCATTGGCTAAAAAATTAAATTTCCAGTTAGGGTCATATATCATTTTTCCAAAAACTTCCTCCAGGATCTTAAGTTATCATTGTTCTAAGTTGCCCTCTCAAAGACAATTCAGGAGTTAGTCAATTTTCAAGAGGACATGTGTCAACACCAGAAGCCTAGCAGGATTTTATGTCCCCAAAGTCCATGAGGTTAGGTACACCAACATTTGAAAAATTTCCCATCCCTCATGTGATGTCCGGGACCCTCACATGACCTCCGTGACTTCACAGTTCAGCCCCTGTGTACATTTATGGAGCATCCATTCACCGCCGTCGGATTAAGTGCCACATGTCAGCTCCAGGACCACCATGGAAATGGATTTCCCTCACATACCTAAGGTTAGGGACATAATATATGAAAAAAATCCAATAACCTATGGGGAATATTTTTGTCACCAATGTCATCGACTTTCAGCCCCCAGCGCTTTAAAGCAACTTTTCTCACCTTCATTCCCGCGGTAGATTGTTGCCACCTATCATCCTCTTGAAAACAATGGAATTTGATGTCCCTCATTTCCCTAAGGTCAGGGACATAAAGTCATGAAAATTTTTCCCAAGATTCTACTTCCTTGATTTCAAAATTCAAAAACTATAACTGTCACTTCAGTGCTTCTAGCTGCTTCCACTCCGTGCATAGATTTTCTCCATTCTTCCTCTGCAACTTCTTACCACCATTCCTCCATTTCTGATCCTTGAACCAGACCTACCAAAAATTACTTCCCTAAACTCCATGAAATCATTCATGTCCTAGAAGGAAAATTTGAGCAATCATAAAAGGAAAAGCACAGACCACATAATAAGAAAACAGAGAAAACTCAATGGCCATGAAATGAGAATATGAAGAAATCCCCCAAACGGATGTGTGAAATAACAATATATATTTTTTTGTTCATTCCTATACCCAAGGTCATAAAAAACACACCTTCAAACTCTCCTCTCATGTAACTGAGTATCCATGGAGAAGAAATCCCACTTCTAGCTCAACAAAGAAAAAATCCAATTTCCCTTCAAACCACTGGGTGAAACAAAGTAGAATTGCACATGAAGCATCAGAATAAGAAACCTATCACAATGAAATTTATTTCATTGAAAATAGATGAGAAAACCATACCAATAATTTTGAGGTCCATTAATGGTTTCCACGTCCAGAAGCACTGCCAAGTCTGAAAATTTAAAGTTTAAAATCTCCTGGACTATTAAGAAAGGGCAGTCCGAAAGTTTAGAGCGGAAGTGTTGGGAAAAACCCATATCAAAAAGCGTGTTCCACT
This sequence comes from Taxus wallichiana var. yunnanensis, assembly GCA_018340775.1. NCBI lineage: Eukaryota > Viridiplantae > Streptophyta > Pinopsida > Cupressales > Taxaceae > Taxus > Taxus wallichiana. The sequence goes on from CM031233.1 coordinate 368,971,706, forward strand.
TCAATCGGACCTCCGAAATCCTACTTTCTAAAAATATCAAGTCTTCTACATAGGGATTTCTATTTCTAGAAATTTGGAAACAAAAGAATTTTCTAAGGAGACAGAGACATTAGAGGTGCACGACAATTGTTAATTCATTGGAAATGACATTTTTGACCCTTAATAAAAATAGTAAGTTGTCCCATAGACACCTGTTAAAAATAGAAAGTCACACTAAAAGAGAAATTTTGGCACAATGGGACATTCATAACTTCATCGCATTAGAGCTTTCCATGAACGAGGACTTTCGAACTTCATCATGGGAAATATCTTCTACTCTTCTCTCTATTCCCTCTCCCCAACTTTATCTCCTTTCAAATTTTCTAATTCTTTGTTGGGGTTTGAAATTTTGATATTCCTTTAAGTCACTTAAAAATTACTTTAGAAACATAATGTAAATTAAGTCACCTTGATTTTATAAAAGGGACTTAAATATTTTGTAGCAATCTAAATAATTTAAAGTTAGAAATAAGGCATATGGAGGGTCATGAGGAAGACGATAAGTCACCTCTCATTCTATAAATTGTAACACCATTCCCATTTCAAAGGATTGGTCATTAATTTTGTAATCTCAAGAGTGTATTCTACCTTGAGAGAACAAAGGAGATAGCTAGATTATTCGTTTCCCCCCATTCTCAATCTCCTCCATTTCTCCACTATGTACAAATTTTGTTTGAGAAATTAATATAAGGAGTTTCTAGCTTTCTTTAACTAAGATATTTCTTGATACTTTGTGTTCATCAAATTTCATTTGGTCTTAATGATGCTTAAAAAAAAATTTCTTCTCATAAATACATGTGATGATACTTCTAACTAGTGTGTGCAGGAATCTGATTTCCTACCTATAACATTAGTTCTCCTACCTCTTTTCTCACTCCCCTTTCCGCACTTGAGACAAAGTTCTCTAGTAAGTTATTGATAGCTTTACCATAGGGTCAGTGGAGTTTCCTTATTGGATCCTCAGTCAAAAGGCCACCACAGAAATCTACCTTTTCATGTGCATGCATCTATGGTAGCTACACTAGTTAAGTAGAGGGACTTAGATTCCTAGAGCATTGGCAAGAAATCCACAATTTTGTCCACCTAATTTTTTTCTCACCAACAGAATCATAAATTATCTTGAGTTGACCCTCTATGTGTGTCCAAGCCTCACCATAACTCAAGATGTATCTATCAATGACCTACCTCCTTTGTTTTCCCTATGTCTATCATGATACTTTACTGTAAAAAGTGGGTGGTTACTTGTCTTCCGATTGGTCTCATATGTTACTCAAGACAAGGTATGGTACCCAGCTTACTATTCAAGTTGAGCCAATATTTTCCTATCACTTAGAGTCATATGTTCCATCCCATCTTGAAGCTAATTTTTTAATCTAAGAAGAACAAGATTTAAATTCTAAAGAATAACCTCTTCCACCTTCTATTCTTGATCTAGTACTTGATGATTCGGTAGGAGGCACAATAAATTTGACCCATATGTTAAAGAAATAGAATCTTATGAAACTGGGATTGGTATTTATTGCATCCTTGAAGACAAAACTATACTTCCACACGCGCTCAAGAAATACCAAGTTGAACCTAGTCTGTGGAAATTATACTTTTATGGTTCCATAAGTAGAAACAACGTAGGAGTAGGAGTTGTTCTCATTTACCCTAAGTATGAGAGATTCTTCTTCACCCACAAGTTATAATTCACATGCTCTATTAAATTAGTAGAATATGAAGCATTGGTGCATGGCATTATTGTTTCTAAGAAAAAGGGATTAAGGCATTGTAGATATTTGGGGACATTGAATTAGTTATCCACCAAAGTTACCAACAAGTTCCAGGAAAAGAATAAGCTTCTCAAAGCTTATAAATAAAAAATTGGGACCTCCTTGAGAGCTTTGATGATCTAAATCTACAGGTGGTACTACACTAAATGAAAAAGGAATTGTTATCCAAAATTTCACCCCCCCAGGGTAAATTTGATAACATGTATCAGAATGTTCAAGTCCCAAGGTAATTGACTGATTCAGAGTAAAAATCAGGTTTCTAGGGTCCCTTCAGGAATTTTTCTAACTCCCCAGGCTGAAGAAGGAAGGAGCAAGCTCTGAAAAAATGCAAAAAAAGGTTGCAGAAAGGCAAGTAGGTTGATCCAGGAAAAAGTGTGAAAATTGGCTAAGTCCTACTCAAGGAAGTGATTGGGACATCTGGGCCGCGAAGGCGCGAACCGGCCGAACCGGGCAGAAAAGGGCAAGTCATCTGGAAACACAATGGGACATCTCGGGCCAAAAATGTGCGAATCTTGGCCGAACCAAGGTGAAATGGGAACAAATCTTGATCTAGAGAGGCAATCGGGACATTTGGGACAAATGGACGCGAACCGGCCGGTTCGCCTGAAATCAGCACAAGGAGCACTAAGCGTTTGGAACATCCAGGATGAAAAGACGCGAAGGACGCGAAAGAGTTGGCAGGGCCGAGATCCAACCAGATCACACCACGTGTCTCAAGGAGAAAAGTCAAAAGTCAAAGGGGCAAGGTTTGAAGCGCTGGCCCGAGCCAATAGGAATTGGACACGTGTCCAATAGAGTAGTAAAGTGCGGAGCTCGGGGGGAAGTTAGAGAATTTGGCTGAGTTCCCCAAAAAGGCTAAAAGTAAAGGAAGCCCCGCGCCCTGTCCTCCAACAAGATCATGCCACGTGTCATCCAAATGGCGGGAGCGCGGAAAAAGGGTGAAAAAAGTCCCAAAATCATCAAAAAGTCAAAATTTCAAAGGACAGCCCACCGAAAAGATGAAGGAGAGAGAATTGCTCATCCAATCAGAGCGTGCCACGTGTCATCCAAGTGGCAGAGCGCGGGAAAGTTTTCAAAACACGTTTTCACCTGTTTTGTGCCCTAAAACTTCAGACCTCCATAACTTTTGATCCAGAGCTCAGATTTCCATGTTCTTTATATCAACGGAAAGCTGTTGAGATGCTCTACATGATTCTCGGGTAATCAATCTTGAGTTTTGGTGTAGTCTGAAGAGAGAAAATTGAGAAATGGCTCTGACGTGTGGTAATGGCCAGAAGTGACCTTTCAACAACCCGTTTTAATGCTAATGGGTCGATTCTCCCGTAATCCGGTCAAAGTGATAGGGTATGGGTTTGTAAGGATCCCCATGCCGTTTTAATGCACTCGCAGTCAAGAAGAATGTGCTCTCATGCCTTTATACGTTTTGTCCCCAGGCTCGACCCATGCAATGTAAAAGCGATTTGGCTCATTTTAAAAAAAAGGGAGTTGTTCAATCTTTTCGCTCTACCCTCCCTTCTTTTCTTCTCTAGGGTTAAAAATGGAGTTCGAACCTCCTCCCTTTCTCCGTAATGGCGTTCATGCCTTTTACCATTAATGGAATGATGTTCTGTGTAAACCTGGAGCAACAAAACGTGTTCGTGATGCATCCGTCCATCCTCTCTCATTTTTCTTGTCTTCTTCTTCGCCTCTCTTCATTGCAGTGTCGTGTGCATGTTTGAATGTTCATTGCAGGTCTGGAGCTGTGTTCATGGAGTTTTGGGACATTTTCTGGTGTGAAATCTATCCTTGGGTTTGTGATCCTTCGTCCATCCTTCCCAATGGCTCACCTCTCTTTGTCCATGGCAGCTTTGATAAATGTTCAACATTCTCTTCTCTACGGTGTATCACCGTTTTAGTGTAGGCTTTTGCTGTTTTTTTTTCCTTTCTCTCTCTCTCTGTCTCCTTGGCATGGTTAGATTAGGATTAGATTAGCTTGCCTGCACTGGAATAGCTTGTGGTAGGTAGTTTAGGAGCAGGAACCAGCCTTCTCTGGAGATTCCTCTCTCGGTTTTACAAGTCCCACGCTTGGAGAAAGGATTCAATGTTGTGCAATCACACTGGATGCCTGAACATCAACCTAGAAGCCTGATGCGTGTCCAGGGGTGCTGTGATTTTGCACTAACAGGAATATGATCAAATGGCTATGTTTGGTTCGTAGTTCTCTCCTACCGAGGACATTGTCAAAGGAAAACTCAAGCATATTAAGATGGTGATCAGACCATCCACTGCGGACAAGAACAATAGCTAGCAAGTATTTGAAAGTGATGCGCAGATCATCTAGTTCATCTAGAATAAAGTTGAATTCTTATCAAGCACGTAAGTTGAATTGCATGTGAGATATATGGGGACCAAGTGATTCAATGAAGTCAAATAAGCTTCCTAAAGGGTTGGTCATGCAAGAAGACTACTCTCCAGTCACTATTTTGCATGGAAAAGAGTTGTTGATCATTAAATCTTGTGTGTATGATAAAAACATAACCGCATCTCTCTCTGCAAAAATTTAGTGATATCTTTTCATAGGAGTATGAATAACTCAAATGTTTTGATCCAATTATTGTTCAACTCTCCATTGACCTTAATCCCCAGATCAATCTTGTTAGATGAAAGAAATGAATAGTTAATCCAAAGATATATCCCCTCATGAGAAAGGAATTATCCAAACTCATTAAGGTGGATATTATTTTTCCCATCAAATACTCTACTTGGGTCATGAATCTAGTTTCAATGAGCAAGAAAATGGTGAAATCAGCTCGTGTTGATTTCGGAGACTTGAGCAATGCATCTCTAAAGGATAATTATCATTTTATTTCAATGGAGAAGATTTTGTAGGTCTGTGGAGAGCCCATAAAGATTCTTTATGTTAGATGGATATTAATTTTTTAATCAGATCTTGGTCAAGGAAGAGGATCAATTAAAAATGGCATTTACAACCAAGTGGGGAACATATGCATATCAAAAAGTGCCCTTTGTTCTCAAATGTGGGCACAACATTTTAGCATGCCATGGACATTTCCTTTAAAGGTTACATCAATTAGTTCATCTTGGTTTACCTTAATGACATAACAATCTTCTCAAAGCAAAGTGATGATCATATGACACACCTAGAGAATGTCTTTGAGAGGTGCAAAAATTATGCAGTGTCCCTTAACCCCAAGAAGTGTAATTTTGTAGTGGCACATGGAAATCTCTTGGGCCATGTGGTTTTGAAGGATGGCATCACAATTGATCCTGAGTGCATTTCAGCAATCCTATCTGTTTCCCTGTTATCACACAAAAATGCCCTATAGTCCTTCCTGTAAGATCAATTTTGTTAGGCATTTCATTCCTAACTTTGTAGGACTAGTTCGGCCCATCACCCTCATTCTCAAGAAGGACATAACTTTCAGATGGACATCATAAGGAAAGGAGACCTTAAATAGAATCAAGAAAGAGATTTATTATGCGCCAACACTCATAAACATGAATTATTCAAAGGATTTAATCCTCTATGCGATGGCACGATGTGAGTGTTGTTGTTGTCCTAACATAAGAACATGAAAGAGGTATGGAAAAAAAAGTGGATTTCTTCATCCAGAACTGAAGGATTATGAATTAAAGTACAATCACATAGATAAGAAGGTCTTTTCCATCATGTGTGTGATTGATAAATTCAAAAGTATGCTCACCAAAAATCATATCAAGGTGTTAGTATCCCACTCTTTTATCAGATACTTCATCATGGGAGCATAAATTAGTGAAAAGAGAGCACAATGGGTGACCAAAATCATGGAATATGATGTGACTATCAAATCCACAAAACTAATAAGAGGTAGTGCACTCTATAATTAGATTGCTTTGGATACGTAGAATGAATCTAAGACTTCATTATTTCTCGATGAGTATCTCCCATGTATAGAACTTGAGAAGAATATAGATCCTGGCATGTGCAACTGGATGAAAGACATGATCACATTCCTTTCCAAGGGTATATACCCTCTTGGTCTAAAAAAAAAAAGAGAAGACATTTGAGGTTACAATCTATCCCTTATGTTTTGATTTATGGACTTATCTTCAAAATGAATCTTGAGGGGTGTTCTAAGGTGTATCAATAGTGCACAGATTGAAAAAGTGTTAGCATAATTTCATGATGGATTTTGTGGTGGACACTTTTCTACCAAAACTACAGAAATGAAGATCATAATGGTAGGTATATTTTGGCCTACCCTATTTGCATATGCATACAAGTGGGTCAAAAAATGTAAAGAATGCATTTTCTTTACAGGAATGAAAATATTGGCAGTTCTCCCCCTCCAACCAATCCAAGCAAATTAGCCTTTTGTGTAATGGGGTCTCAACTTCATAGGCATGATCAATCCACCTTCAAGTGTTGGACACAAGTGGGTGTTGATAGCTACAAATTACTTCACCAGATGGATAAAAATTTTGTGCTCAAAGAATCAAATGAGTTAGTCATCCTCAATTTTATCGAAAGTATTATAGAAAGGCTTCGTTCCTCAAACCATTATCTATGATAATGCAAAATCCTTCCTTAGAACTAAAATCACTGATTGGTCTCTAAATCTAGGAATCTATATAATGACTTCTTCTAACTATTACCCCCAAGGTAATGGTATGGTAGAGTCAACAAACAAGAACCTAATCAAAATCATGAAGCACATAATGAACATCAACCAAAGATAATGGCATATAAAGGTCTCACACATGATCTTGGAAGATATAATCAAAGTTAAAAAGTCAATAGAACTTCATCTTACAATCTTATCTATGGCAAGGAGGCCACCCTTCCTTTGAAACTAGATTTTAACTCATTGGTGCTTACCTAGTAGAAGGAATTTGAAGGTACAGATCAGAGAGAAATAAGAAGAAACTTGAAAGGAATTATTCCATGATCAAGATAGAAAAGCATCAACAAACAATGAAAAAATGGTTTGACAGAAATGCTAGGCCTCAAAATTTCAAAGTTAGGGACTTGGTTTCGAAATGACATGCTAACAAAGCTAAACCAGGCGTCATTCAAAATTTTATGCACTTTGGAGTGGCCCATACACCATCAATTCATACAAGGAAGATAAGTCTTTCAAGTTAACTCATCTTAATGGAGGCACACCTGCAAATCCTAGTAAATGGGATCCATCTCAAACCCTACCATTAAATTTGTTCCATCATGAATCGTATAGTTTCATTATTCCAAGTGCATCACGTGCACATTAGTTTTTTTATGTATAGTTCTTTATTCTCACGTTTTTCCCCGTGTTATCTTATTTTTCTTCTAGGATTCCTATCTTCTTCTAGCAGTCTATAGGATTTTGAATAAAGTCAAGAAATGATCCTTCAAGTGACTTCAGGAGTAGTTCTTTAAAGTTACAAATCTGAATTTCATGATTATATAGTAGACTCCATTCCAAATGGATGCTCTAGGCTACTGATTTCATTGTCTAGTATGAATATGGCCCCAAAGTTTCAAAACTATTATCCAAATAACTCTCCTAGTTATTTGGATAACTTGTAGACATATTCTCGCTCGAGCTATTTATTGCAAGGTTGCGAATGCTCAAGTTCACTTGTCACATTCCCTTGGTTGTAGATTCTTCACATGCCTCCATTATTTTCCTTTTTTCCTTGCACACTTCGCCTTATCCCATTTCCATTTTCCTTTTCATCTTTGTTCCACTCCTCCCCGCACACATCTTTTGAACATTCACCTTCTTCCTAGTAGCCATCTTTCCCGTACACATTCCTTGCACTTTCTTCAATTAAGATAAGTCCTTGGCCATCTCATGTTCACGACACATTATCTTGTAATAATTGTGCCTTACTTATGCATTCTCCACTCATCAATTTGACTCATTTCCCCACGTGTGTTGGGTGCACCTTTCTTCTACCTCCTTCCCATGCCTTGTTCTTCTCACGCATGTTTTTGTGCCCTCCTTTCTACCTTTCCATTCCATCTCATTTTGTGACATACTTGAGTGTGCCACATACAACCAGTCAAAGCACACCAATAGGGAACTAAATTCTATGATGAATCAATGATTGACACATTGCAAAGATAATAAAAAAATTTACACAGTTTGTCATCCTTTAAGCCAATACATGTACACCACGTGTTTTGCATGTGTATAAGACTCTGAAAAAATTATGACAACCATATATTTTTTTACAAAGTTCCGATTGAAACATTCCTAGTCTCAATCGATAGCTACTGACATGGGCTAGAGTGCTAAACATTCAAATTCAAATTCTTGGCGAATCGGTAGGTGAGAAATGGGAAAATGACATTCTAGACATTAATGAATAAATTTAATTTCTCTAACCATTCGATTTGATCTGATTCACCCTCCTTCCTTCTTCAACATTGAACAAAACTTCGGGAAATACATTTGATAGATTTTTAGGTGGATTTGTAGGCATTGAATGCTTCCTATAGGTGGTTGCATTTCAAATTCAGATTTTCCCTCCTTCTCTTCTTCTTCCATGGATTCATCTATAAATGTAAGATTTGGGCTCATTTGTTATGTTGGACACTTTGGATCCCTACGCACTTTACCAAGGACTCCATTCTCTATATTTTGAGTCACATACCTCTAGATCTACCTCATGCATGTGGATAGTAGCCTCTTTCACTATTATAACAACTCTATGTATTTTTAGAAGTAATGAAGGCATCATTTTGTGACTATTCCTTATCCTAAGTGTGTTTATATTATTTATCCTTTTCTTTTTTTACATTGCATTCTCATTGTGGCATTCTATGTCCTGCATCTCCTTATTTAGTTGTGTTCAACAAAATTGATCCGGTAAATATGTTTTAATTGTGCAACATGTTTGTAGCTTTCTTTCACACATTTTCCTTCATTTTAACTTAGAATAGATAGTGTGCATCCCTCTTTTTCATGTGATATCAACTTTTAGTGTAGTTTCTTTTCATGTTATCCTTCTATCCCTGGTCCTTGGCATTATTAGCTTAGTTTTCCCATTCATCATTAGGAGTATTAGTAGTATTAGAGATAGATAGAGGAATTGGCCTTATCCGAAGATCCATTTCAAGCTCGCAAGGTCCCACAACTCGAAGATAATTTCATTATTGTATCAAATAGCTAGGCTCTTCTAGATCCGAGATACGGGTGCATGTTTAAACAACCAATAACTACTTATATGGTTCTTCAAGAAACCCGACAACCAGAAAAAAGTGATACTCAAGTAAGTCCATGTATAAAACTAGTGTTTCTAGCTTCAACTTTATCCCCGTGGAGAAGTAATAATTTATATTTCTCAAGAACGGTGTCCAGAGGTAGTATCCCATCTAATTTTCTACATAGTTCTATGTTAGAATAAGTGTTGAATAAATTTCATGCCACACTAGTTGAAGGTGTGAGTACACCTCTTTTTGATCCATTGCATGAATCAACAAAAGGCCCAATCAAAATAAAGGATATAGATACAAATAATGATATTCATGTACTTGACGCATTTGTAGTATCAAATAAAAGACAAGTGGTGGAAGATACGGGTATCCTCAGTCAAGTGAAGGAGTTAAGGAATCCACCCATGTGCCAATTATTAAGTCTGAAATTCCAATGTTAGTAGTATCTTTTGAAGGCCAAACTACTTTAGAAATGAGCAAGTCAGAAGTTCGAGGAATTTCTAGTGGAGTAATCATGGATATTGGGGAACTAGGTGAAAAGGATCCCAAAAGGAAATAAAGTTTACCAAAGAAATTGGATCACCTCAAAAGACAAACTTTTCTAAGGAAAAAGTGATAGAGACTACAAAAGAAACCATTACAAAGGAAAAAATTGATGAAATTTAGGGTATACAAGGAAATGATAAAAGTGAAGGATAAACTCCTGGGAGCCAAAGACACCTGTGCTACAAAAGGTGGATCAAAATAACAAAAGGAAATTGGTATACTAGTTCATGAGGATATCTCCACCAAACAACAACCTCTAAAGGAAGTAGAAACTACAGAAGAAAAAGAATTACCTAAAGGAACAACACCAGCCCAAGAGGTTCCCAAGGAAAATGTAGAGGTTATGACTACATCAGTTGAGGAGACAAATAGAGAACATGTTCCAAATGTTGATATGAATCAAAAGGAATTTGGTCAACCCCAAGTTCAGGATCAAGGAAAGAAGCAAGTGGGGGAAGTGCCAACACAAGATGAACCTAAGAAATCAACATTGGAAGTGGAAAAAGTGCAACATAAGGATCCATTAGTGCAAGATGTTCAAGAAATGTCTAAGAAATTGGTGGTTTTCCCTGAAAAACCTCAACATGCATTGCAAGAGACAAAGGTGGGAATTGCTCTTACAAAAGGTTGGATAAGAGAGTTGATTTCAAAAGAAGAAGAAGAAGAAGAGGTTGTACTGTGAAAGCCATAGATATTATAGCTTTGGCTTTCCCAAACCAACAATGTCTCCAAAAATTCTAGGTCATAACCAAAACTCATACTAACCCATATGGATCCAAAACTTTGGAGGTGGAAATTCCACATGAGGAAAATCAAGAAGTGATATAACAATAAGTGACTATAATGTTTAATTTATTCTGTAGGAAAACCCTCGAGAGAGGAAATAAATCAAGAAGTATTAGAAGTAGTCTAGGGTCTGTTGTACAAAGTGGATGAGGATAAATATCAAAAAGGAAGTTGGAAGAGAAGCTGAGATCCTTAAATTCATGTTTATAACAATTAGTAGGCTAAACTAGTGAAGGTCATGAAGATACATCCACTATTACTACTAGAAAAATTGAAAAATTATTCAAAAAGGTCAAATATGTTGATACTTGGGTGGAGAGGATAATGCAAAAGAGGAATAAAGCCATTGATAAAGTTAGGATTAAATATTAAGAGATTAAGAATAAGCTTAATGAAATTGATGAGTTAATTGAATAGTGTGATAATGAGCTTATCTAGTTTGAGGGAATTCTCCACAAGCTGAATCCTATTACTAATTTAGATGAAGACTTAGTTGAGAAGGAAGGAATTGTCCTGATTGAACACATGGGTTCTTAATAAGCAATTAAATACTTTTCCAATATTAGAATTGAGGTTTTGAATGAAATCAGAGGAAAAATGGAGATAGAGAAAAAATGGGTTGAAAAGATTATGGACATTATTGATCTAAAGTTAGAAGACCATTGTATTTGATAAGTTCAAAAAGAGTTATGGTGATCTGAAATTTGACTTCTTAATGAGTTATTTTGAGTAAAACATCCAAATACAAAACTTCATTAAAACACTAATGACTGTAGAAACTAAAATTGCAGAGTTAAACTCAAAACCATGGAAATATAAATGAAAGATGGATCAATGTGTGGACACAATGAGTAGATAAGCCTTGATATTTTAGCACCATACATGCCCAAATGAGGATGATATAAAAGAACTATTCTAGAAGTATGATGCATATGTGGATAGGCAACCCAAGGAAGAAGGAGATGAAGAAGATAAAGATATAGACATGAAGACTAATGAACAAGCATAGGCTTGTTTTCCTTGAACTTTATTTTCATTGTATTTCAAATGTCATGTTTGTTTCATAAAAAACTGAAATTCACTTTGAATTTGTTATTTACATACATACATGCAATTTTATACAATACATTAGACTTTTATATTGCTTTGATAAGATTTCAAATCCATCATGAAGCATGTAAACTAATGAAATTGTTTGTTATCTTTTGTATTATGAAAAAAGGAAAAATGGGGCATCAAGAGAAGACAAATATTAAATCATTATTTAATCCTACCTTAATATGTTCTTCAAAAGAGGCTATTTTTCTCAATAGCTTGTTCTTTCTTGGTATAAAATCCCCTGGACCCTAAGTATATTGAACAAATATGACTACCCCAACCAAATTATGATACATCCCCATGTCCTTTAATGTGTTCATGTCCATCCCGAGACCATCCAGAATTATCCCCAATTCTATCTTCTTCTGAATAAAAGATACCTAATCCAAGAGATCTAAACCACCACCAGGAAATGTTGTTTTCATTTTTACATTATATGGAATAGAACTAGTTGGAGCAGTCTGAGTAGAAGAAGGATGAGTAGGAGAAATTGGAGTGGCTGGAAGAGAAAGCATTATGGGTCTTGGACCCAATATGAAAAAAACACGTGGCGTTGGACTCACTTTTTTTTCCTTCTTGTGAAAGGTGGATGTTCCCTTGGAAGGGGAACAAGTTGAGGTCCTGAAAAATTGTGCTCCATTAAAGAATATTGTTTTTCTAGAGGGATTGAGGGATGTAAAATGGAATTTTCTTTAGAAATTGACATTGTAGGGTGATGAAAAAATGAATTCTCTAATTCCTCTTCATCTAAAAGTATAATAGGGGGATGAGAAATTGATTCTCTCCTTTTCCTTCTTATTGATAGTAGTGGTGTTGTAGATGGTTCAGATGACATAGGTCATGTTGGACCTTTTCCAAAGAAGAAAGATGTTTCTCTAATTCACCCATCTTACAAGTAACGATGGGAATAAAATAAATTGGAGTCTTATCATAGAGCACATAAGACTCATAGGGAATATGTTTTAACAAAACCTTTATCGCACAAGAAAGGGCATTCATATTCAATTATTCTTGCTATAACAGACCTTCTCTCAATCTAATTTTTTTCAACACCTCTAGATTTTTTTAATTCTCCCATTGAAAGAGGTGATAATACATAGATTGAAATGTTGAAAAACAAGATTAATCTTTATTAAACTCAAAGCATGAGAGAAATCCAAACTACCTAGTGTGTAAAAGGCCCTTTTTGCTCCCTAGGTTAGCTATCTCAAAAAAATCCTTGACAAATGCTTAATTTGTGCCTAACAAGTCAATAATAAGATATAAGTCCTCCAAGATATTTCCTTAAAGTTATTTTCTACCACTACCCTTACCATCGCACCAGCAAAGAAGTCTAAATTTTTTTATCACTTTCAAAGGAAAAGGAAAAACTAGTTTTAAAGGAGAGGCAGACAAGATAAATTTATAGAAAGAATTATACATACGAGCTAAACTGGATAGAATCATTTCCATTGAATGAGAAAATATTTCTTGCTCGTCTCGCACAAGGGAAATAAATGTGAAAAAAAATAATATCTTGCAAAAGGATGATAACCAGGATGACATGACACAAAATAGGTAGAAAACATCCAATTTTGAGTAATGTAGAGAAGAGTGTGTGTATCTTGAGGAAAATATTTGAAAATTAAGAATGATTATCAGTCACATAAATCCATTTTGGGGGTTACAGGATTTATGAAAAGGACTTTACACACCAACCAAAATGAAGCAAAAATGATGATGTTAGGATAAATGATGTAAGCATTTTATTCACCACACAAGAATAAAATACACACCCGAAAATGTTTACAATGCATTTCTCCACTTGGCACAACAAATGATAAGATACTCAAACAAAAGAATAAAAGAGTGTTCCTTTGGAATATCTAGTTGAAAAAAATTATTTGGGGGGGACTCAAGGAATGATCAAAGAAGCTATATAGATATGAGATGCATGTTCTAATATCAAAGGGGGTTAAAATTTTCTAATATTTAGAAAAGAAAGGAGAGAAAATGTTTATACCAAAACAAAAAATTGAACCAATACGAGGTAGCAAAATCTGTTATTCATTTGTTCCCATGCCTTCTCACAAAGATGATTGTACTATACAGTCATTGGCAAATATTGATGTCATAGTTGTTTATGTCTCCTTATTGAAGAATTGGTGTTTCTTGAATAAATTTGTGTGTAATCTCACAAGCATTATCAAATTGTTCAAGATGAATTGTTTTGAATAAATTCTCTACATTTATGTTGCAATCTTATGCTAATTAATCTTTCTAATTACATAAATCCTTAATTATAATAGTGAAAATTTGGTATCTACAATTACATAATTGATGGAGCTTTCCTTCATAATGTGGTAAATAGTTTTAAAATCAATTTGTATTTGTTTGACATGGGATATTTGTAAGTTTCTAAGTGTATATGGAACGTATTTGATCAGAAATTGTTAGAATTTTGTTGAGAGTTTTTCATGGGATTTTGTGTTTGAATTCTCAAAGCTTTTGTGAAATCATGTGTTATTGGGCTTCCATCAACACAAAACTTCTGGTTGAAATATTTCTTTAGACTGTGTGTGATCCATACTTTACCATTAATAATAGTTGTCTATAGTATTTGTAAGATTCATTCAATGGTTTTGTATAATCAAAAAGTTATCTTGCTTAAATTTTTGACAATACATCAAAATCACAACTAATAACCATCAGATCCACATGAATTAACCTTGATTGCATTGTCTATGCATAAATACTAAGGATATTTGTTGAATTTACCCATCCTTTATCCAAAATATGTATATGCAAGTTGAAATTATGACTTTCTCTAGTAACCTGATCCTCCTTTAGAAGATATCTACATTTTCTAGTATGACAACTCATGAGAGTTAGATAATGTCTGTAATGACCATGTATTCTTGAAAACATTTTCACTTCCTTAAGAAAAGAGTCCAAATATTATTGTTCCATTTGTTTCTTTTCACAAATATAGGTTAAAAAATGGGTCCTCTCACCCTGGTTGCAGGCATAACCTAAAGTATTAGGGTAGGTCATACCCTTAGTGAGGTGTTATACATATTTTAAAAACTCAAGTGAAAAAGAGATAGTTAGATCCTTCCTCAGATAAAAAATGATTCAAATTATGATCTATCTTTCTCTAAGCATCATGTTCAACCTGTTGATGCTTCTTGAATTCAAAGGGAGAACCTATTTGGGTACTAACACCACTCGACACCATTGTCGGGGACTATTTTTGAAAATATAGATAAATATTTTCCTATGGTAACATGTTACATATGTTTCGATTTAAATACATGGTATATACATCGTCCTTTATTGAGATCTATGAAAAATAAGCTTAATCAGAAGTTATTTGCTTAATATTTTCCTAGTTTAAGTAGGATTTCCATTAAATCTACTTGGCTAGGGGTAAATATTGAAAAAGGATATTGAGATTTGTCAATTTTTATAGAAATTGGTCATTAAATTTCAATTGACAAGTCATTTGCAACAATTTACACATCTAAGGTGCAAGACCTTGTGGAAAATCCACATTGTTTAGAATTTATGGAAAAAATGAGTTCTTCAAGTTTCAATTTATTGAAATCTGTCATTAAGATTTATAAATCTGGAAGGAAGAAGATCCTTCTTCAAGAAAAATCCTACTAGAAAATTGTTTCCAGAGCTAGGAAGGATAAATCCAATTAAGAAACAAGTCTGGAGAGCTTTGGGAGATCAAATGTCAAGAGAGAGTAGTTCCTGTGGTTGAGAGTGATCAACCTTTGATAGAGGATTATTCTAGTTCCTCATACATTTTTGGATCAAGCAGTCCTGTACAAATTTGTATACT
This sequence comes from Taxus wallichiana var. yunnanensis, assembly GCA_018340775.1. Classification (NCBI taxonomy): domain Eukaryota; kingdom Viridiplantae; phylum Streptophyta; class Pinopsida; order Cupressales; family Taxaceae; genus Taxus; species Taxus wallichiana. The sequence goes on from CM031233.1 coordinate 368,986,962, forward strand.
CCAACTGGTGAGGGGCCTTCATTTGCAACTGATATAGGTATTCCTCATCTTCCTCTTTTATCATTAAGAAGTAATAGAGTGTTATGTGAAATTGAACCATTGAAGTATCGTATTTTAAGGATAATATCCCATTGCCTCAAAGACCTCCTATCCCATACCACTTTAATCCTCATATTCGAGACACCTCCTCAAAATAATATGGAACTCCCACCTCCTAGACCCCCATTTGTTGTTAATGTATATAGACCTATAGATTTCATGGGTATGGTGGGTTATCCCAATGCAGTCCCTAATGATGCAAGGAATAGATTTCAAAATTTCAAGGGAATAATTCCATCAGTGGTGATCAACACCTTAGGATATTTACTAATATTATAGAAGAATTTGAGATTGAGCATGAGGATGTATATGTGAAGTTTTTATTCATAATCTAGAAGAGGATGTTCATGATTGGTATAAATCTTTGCCAAAAACTTATATTGATTCATGGGTAAAAATGAAAAATGCCTTCAAATTGTAATATGGGGATAAGAATAATCTAAGGTTCCTTCTCTTAGAGTTTGAGAACATCAAAAAATCCCAATGAACCTGTCCTATATTTTAATGCTAGATTCAAAAAAACTTGAATAGAATACCTATAATATTGAGACCAAGTGATCAATCTTGCCTAATAAAGTATTTTGATTCCTTTCACAAGAAAGAAACATACTATTTAAGAGACAAAACCCCTGAAACTTTGAGGTAATATTTCTCCATGGTAGTCCAGATAGAAAATAATATCAATATAGAAGGAAAACCTCCCAAAAGGGAGGGTGTCAAATTAATCAATCCTTAAAAGTCTCAAACAAGCAAGGAGTTTATCTAGAAGAATTAGTTAAGACTATGGAAAGAGAAGTCAAGGAAATTTCCTATAAACATGCTAGAGCAGAGAAAGGAATTGGAAAAAGCTCTCAAGGCCAACACCAACCTTAGGGAAAAAAATAATTGGGAATCATCATATAGGTGATCACAGATCAAATGAGAGAGGAAAGGGGCTTACGGGATCATGAAATAAACAACCACCAAGAGAGAATAATTTAATCCCTGATCCATTAACTGATAGAATTTTCTTGGTAGAAGAAGTTAATGTCATCAATTGGTGTGATAAATATTTACTACCACATGCCCCATGTGACCCTTCTAAGGAAGATGAAGAGGTTGATGACAGATCTTGCTTATGGGGAGGTTTTTATGATGGAATTCACTAATGGTTCACAACTAGGAGCCACTTCTACTGAATTTTTGAGTGCAAGAATGGTGAAAAAAATTGGGTGCAAAAAATTATTTTTTCCCTTCCACTACTAACATTGATATTGATATGGTCCATGATTTTGATTTTCCTAATCATGATTTTGAATATTTGAGATCATTGATGATTAAGAAATATGATGGTGGAATTCCTTCTAAGGAGGATAGACAATTATTAATGAATGCAGTAGTTTCTTAGGAAAAGGAGTATAATCTCAGAAGTAGAGTTGTCAAAGGAGGAGGGCCACATCCCAAAAAAACTCCACTTCTCACTAATATCCCAAAATATCCCCAAGAAGGATGTTGCAGCCAAAAACCCAGTTAATATAAAAAAATCAAGCAACCTTTCCCAAGCCATCATGAACCTTATACCCCAAGAGAAATAAATTACCCTACCCCTCAATAAAACTTTACCCAAGTATACCCCTTGTGACATGGCTCAAATTTTGAGTCAGATCAAGGTCATTGTACCTATTGTTGAGTTTCTTAGAATCCCTGAGCATAGGAGAAGATCCTTTGAGTACTTGGGATTTAAGGAAGAGGTGGTAGTCCAGGTAAATATGTTAAAAGTGTTGATCTTCCTCATGTTTCTTGAAGAATCGAAGTGCCACAAGCATTGGAAAATTTGGGGAATTATCGAAGTTTACTTAGGCACTACCCTTCTTTGAGTCTCAACTTGATGTTGATCCCTTCTATACTACTTTTATTATTAAAGACATACTTGTTCACAATTGTATGTTTGATTCGGGGGATCTTGTAATGTCATGCCACTTGAAGTGATGAATGAGAAGGATATCAAAGTAACAACAAGCTTTGGGAAGTGCACTGCCATGGATTTTAGAGAGGTACTAGTAATTTGATATGTCAAAGGTTTGGTGGTGTAGTTCGCAACTTACCTTCGTAAGTACTTGACTATGAATGTAGTTATTATAGAATTGCTTGCTAAATGGGGTATGATATTGTCAAGGAAATGGGCTATCAGTGTTCATGGAAGTGTGTAAATGGATATGTCATACACCACTATACTAGTAGAGGGGAATTTGGTTAAGTTGTATGGGGAAAAGAAGATGTTACATCTAATTGAAGATCCTAACAATGCTTCTTATGAAGTATTATATACAGATGTAGATGTCAATAACTTTTTTGGTTATGCAAACTTTAAGGAACATTGTATTAATGAGAGTAAATGCCTGGATCAAATTGGTGTCCCTTAGAATTTGATGTTTGATGGAGCTTGCTCCAATATGGGGAACGGTGTTGGAGTTGTCCTTATATCTCCAAGTCAAGAGAATTTTAATTTTTCTTTCAAACTAAAGTTTGAGTGCACAAATAATATTGTTGAGTATGAGGCACTACTTTTGGGTTTGAGGATTGCTTGGAAATATGGTATTAAGGACATAGTTGTTAAAGGAGACTCAGAGTTTGTGGTCAAACAAGTTAGAAAATTGTATGCTACTAAAAATAAAAGGATGAAATAGTATAAGCATACAGTTTGGGATTTTATTTAAATGTTTGACACCTTTAATTTATTGTATCATGACTGAATTCAAAATACTGCAGCAAATAGGTTGGCAAGTGCTTGGATCCAGGTTTGAAAATTACATTGTTTCTCCTTATTGTGACTATGATATTGAAGTATTGTCAAGACCATATGTCCCTGATAATGTAAAACATTGGAAAGTTTTTTAAGATGATGCCTAGGTTTAGAGGTTTTTTCAAAATGAAGGAGAATTTACCAACCAATGTATGGATTGGGAACCTATGGTTTTGTTTGTGATGGAAAAGAAACCTTGTTTGGAAAAGACATTATTCAGTTAAAAACAAACTTTATTCCTAGAGGGTTGGTTACTCTTGAATCAAATTTTGATAATCCATATAGGGTAGTCCATAGAAACATCTCAAATTCAAGGGATGTGGAGGAGCTTAATTTGGGAACTAAGAAAAACCTAGAAAGATATGACTAGGGAGTAATTTGAGTAAGGGGAAAAGCAGTCCTATTTTGAGTTGTTAAAATTTTACCAAGACTTCTTAACATGGTCTTACTCGAAGTAAAAGAATACATGGAGGATATATTTGATGATGATCCATTTAGTAAAAACAGGCCCATTAGACCACTTCTATCCCTCAAGATGCAAGAAGAACTCAATAATTTAAGGTATGGGGGTATAATAAAACCAAAAATATATTCCTCATGGGTGGAAAACTTAGTGCCAGTGACAAAGAAAAATGGAGACATAAGGTTGTGTGTAGTTTTAGAAACTTGAACAAGGCCTGAATTAAAGACAACTTTCCATTACCTAATATGGACAACATGCTACTATTTGTCACTGGATCTAATTTATTGTCTACATTAGATGGATTATCAGGGTATAACCAGGTAGTTGTAAAGCAATCAGAGAGAATCAAAACTTATTTTACTACCCCATGGGGTACCTAATTATATGTGAGAATGCATTTTGGCTTGATGAATGTTGGGGGTACTTTTCAAATAGCTATGGATGTTGCATTCTCAAGATACATCAATGAATTTACTACGTAGTTTATCAAGATGATGTGACAATTTTTATAAAAAAGAAGTGATCACTTGAAGCATGTAGAGAAGATGTTGATGATATGTAGAGAATATTTCATCTCATTGAATCCTAAGAAGTTCCATTTTGGGGTTTCAAACGAAAAATTATTGGGGCACATTGTATCAAAAGAGGGGGTCATGATTGATCCTGAAAGGGTGGAATCAATTGGTAAAGTTCCTATCCCAAAAACTAAGAAATGGATTCAATATTTCTTTGGTCAAATAAATTACATTAGGAGGTTCATTTCTAACTTTTATAGAATGACTATCCCTATTATAAAAAATTTTAAAAGGGACCATATTATCCAATGGGAGGAGGGAGCTCTTCAAGATTTCAATGGAATTAATGAAGCATTAAAAAATGCTCCATTGTTGGCAGCCCCTAATTACAAGAAAGCATTTCAAATATTTTCCTTTACCTCTGAAAATACTATTACATTTATGTTACTACAAAAGGATGAAGAGGGAAATCAAATGCTTGTTTCTTTCTTCAATAAATCATTACAAGGTGTTGAGTTAAAGTATACCATCATGGAGAAGTAGGATTTTTCTTTGGTAAGAATAACTAAAATTTTCAGTCCTTATATCTTATGTTCCAAGATTGTAGCCTATGTTCCACAAACTATGGTCAAAGATATTTTTATCACAGATGGAAGTTTCTAGCAAAACATGTCATTAGGTGAACAATATGTGAGAATATGACATAGATATATAGACCACCAAGCTGGTTTGAGGTTTGGGTCTTGTAAAATTAATGGTAGAAAGAAACCTGCAGGTGATGGAATTCAATGATATTGAGGAAGGAACTATGGATGTCCATGAAAAATTAGTCAATTTCATATGGTACAAGGACATAATATTCTACCTTATAAATTTGGATTGTTCAAGACATCTAGACAAAAATCAGAGATGGACACTCAAACTAGCCTCCTAAAAATATATCATAACTCATTATGGGTTGGCCTAGAAGAATCTATGGGGGTTTATTTTGAGGTTTATCAAAGAGAAAAAGACCCAAAAATTATTGCAAAACTCCATGGGGGAGTATGTGGATGCCACTTTTCTTGTAGAGTAACTGCACACAAGATCTTGAGGGTAGGTTACTAGTGGCCTACACTTTTCAAGGATGTAACCTTGTTGGTTAGGAAATGTGACAGTTGTCAAAGATTTTCAGGAAGAATGAAAGCTTCAGGTGCCCTTCCTTTGCAACCAGTTTCAATAGAATCTCCTTTTAAATAATGGGGCATGGATTTTATTGGATAAATCTCAAATCCCTTAAGTGCAGGGCGTAAATTGATATTGGTGGCCACAGAATATTTTACCAAGTGGGTTGAAGCTATTCCCACCAAGAAATAAACTAATCAAATTGTCAAGGATTTCATCATGAATCACATAATTTGTAGGTTTAGGGTACCTGCAAAAATATTTTCTGACAATGCTACGAGATTTAGAGTTAAGTCACTAATATCTATGTGCTAAGAGTATAGGATAAATTTGACATATGCATCCAATTATAATCCACAGGGGAATGACCAAGCTGAATAAAGAAATAAGAATTTGCTTAAGATTATTAGGAGGACATTAGAGATTAAAAAAATAAAATGGGGTGAGTAGTTGAAATTTTCTTTATGAGAAGATAGAATCACTACCAAAAGTGGTACTAGAAAGATTCATGTGCCCTTCCTTTGCAACTATTGTCAATAGAACCTCCTTTTAAACAATGGGGTGTGGATTTTATTGGAGAACTCTCACATACCTCAAGTACATGGCATAAATGGATAGTGATGGCCATAGATTTAGAGATAAGCCACTAATATTTATGTGCCAAGAGTATGTGATAAATTTGACATATGTATCTAATTATAATCCACAGGGGAATGGCCAAGATGAATCAAACAATAATAATTTTATTAAGATTAATAGGAGTTCGTTAGATATTAACAAAAGAAAATAGGGTGAGAAGTTGAAATTTTCTTTATGGGAAGATAGAATCACTACTAAAAGGGCTACTGGAAAGAGTCAATTTTAATTATTTTATGGATTCCAAGCTCTCTTTCCCCTACATATATAGTTTTCCTTTTATAAATTTATACAATAGCTTGAGGATGAAGAGTTGAATCATTATGAACTAAGGATCAATCATATTATGGGGTTGGATGAAGAGAGAAGAGAGTCTCACCAAAGACACCTTAATTTTAGAGAGAAAATTAAGAAATTGTTTGATAAAAAGGTGACCCCAAAACTTTTAATGTTGGAAACATGGTTTTATTATGGGATAGCAGACACGAGGACAAGTGAAAACATGGAAAATTTGATGCCTTGTGGATGGGTTCCTATTCCATTGATATACAAATTGGTGAGCATACCTTTTTCCTAAAAGATCTAGATGGAGATCTACTTGAATTTCCTATTAAAAGCAGGCATCTGCAGAATTTCTTTATTAATTTTAAGCAAGATATGAATTCATGTACAATGTATTATTTTTTCTTTGTTTTTTTGTTTTTTTTTTTTCCTTTTTTTCCCTGGTCTACAATGACCGATTGCCTTGATATCTTAGCTTTTTGTTTGTGGTTTGATGTTTGATTTAACATTGTGCATGTTTTAAGTTGACTCCATAGCCCAATGGAGTTTAGGTACTTTTTCTATTTGTTTGGTTTGTGTGGTTCTTTTAGTACCCACAAGGGGTGCCCATCCTCGATTCGGATCCGGTTTTAGTGCTCGAATTGATATCACCCTTTTATCCAGTATATGCCTTTCAAAAAATTTACTCGACTAGTTTTCTCACGTTAAAAATGTATACTTAAATATGTAATCATGTTGAATGTGATTGAAAACCTTGTGTTTAGGGTGTGAATCCTCTTTTTTGTTAAGGAATGTAATAGTCATGTTGCCTTTGAAAATATCTATGAAAAATTGGTCATGAATCGGGTTTAATCTTGTAAAAATATCCTTGTATTTCATCCTTCGACCTCTATTGAAAATTTTGTGTTTTCTCCACCTCCCGAGGATGTGTGGAAAGTTCATATTGGTTACAAAGTTATAGGATTGGTTTGTAAAGTTACAACAACTACATAATGATCACAAAATACAAGTTTGGCCTTGAGACCCGACAAATATTCCTTGGAATATTCAAAGTCAAAGGATACAAGATCAGATATTGACCCCGCTCCCAAAAAAGTGTATGTGTAAAAGTGTAATGGAGTGGGGAATCGGGAAAATAATGTTTTCCTAACATTGACGTGTCAAAGTGCAAAACTGCAGAAAAATCTCTGAGGCCCGCTAAGGACAAGTGGTGTAGTTTTAATCAAAGGGCAGAGAATCGGGGCCTCGAGTCGACTTGGTCTTTTTTTGCCCAATCAAGAAAATATACAAATATGAAAAAAGGTCCCATATCTCCACTCCCTTAAATATTTGAACACGTGTAGAATCACAATAAAATTCAAGGGTGGGTGAGCGGGTCTAATATGTGAACTTGTATGATTTCAAAAGTTAGTGCAAAAATAAAAAAGACCCCCTAATCCCGCATAACATAGAATTACTCCATGTGGATGGCACACATTTAAAAAAGGGGAAGCAAGATAGAGGGCCATGATTCAATGCATTTATGGCATGCCACCATTAATGCATTTTTACACAAATCAAGGTAGAATTGTTTGAGTTTTCAAACACTTTAAGCTTTTTATTATCACATATTGAGATTTGGATGCCCTTGCTATCATAATTTTTAGATGAACGAAGTGAAATACATCAAGGAGCATCGATTGGGAGATGAATGTTTGAGAATATAAGAAGAAAAGGTGAACTACATAGACATTTACATAGGAAATTGGTAAGGATTGTACTACTCTCATACTTTCATTATTTTTACTCCATAATTTGAAAAAAATTAAAAGTAGAAGTTGGGGAATAAAAGATGAAGAAATTACGATTGGTTTTTCATGTCACATCCAAAGTTACCAGTGATTTAGATAAGATTATAGACATAGATTTAATGAATGCTAATTTGAATGAATTCCTATAAAGATTGAATATCTCGACAAAAGTGAACTCATGGAAGTAATTGAGTCCAGTAACATTTCCTTGGTTGGTGTTATACTTCCCTCTTTGCATTGCCCTGAATTGGTGAGGCTTTGTGCCATGAATTATAATCCAGAAAAGAGATAAGTCTTAGATGGGAGTGGTGAAGTAGTATTGACTTTAACACCCAAGGCCTTTAGGATAATGTTGAACTTACTAGTAATCAAAAATCCAATAACCTTAGGTGTTGAATTAGCCCTCAAATATTATGAATCCAAAAATAAATACATACTAAATGTATCAACAGTAAGTGGTTATTAGTAGACAAGGTGACTACTAGAATCCCCAAGGAACTTGTTAGGGAATAGTTTGTGGAAGAAGCAAAAGATGTAGTTGTGTTTCTAAGTAGTATGGTTGGTTTGAAAACAACAAATTAATTTAAAGAATGGATGTGCCCATATATGTGGATTGTTTTAGAAAATAAAGGGAGAAATTTTTGGGTGACCCTTATTACTAATTTAAATCATGAGCATCTTATGGCATTGGCTACAAATATCAAGATGGGTGGTGTTGGAGAGCTCAAGTTTTACATGATGATATATCTAATTTACAATATTGCATTTCATAGATGTTTATGTGTCCTTACACCACATGCCCCTTTAAAAAAACATAAAATGCATTAGATTTATCCCCAATTACAATTGAGTAATTGTAAGGGAATGTAATATTGGTGAACGATACATTTTTACACTGTCATATGCTTGTTCAAACCTGAATGAGATAAATATAGAATATCAGAAGAAGCTAGAAATATAATAATGGAATATGGTTGCTTCTTTATTCAGTATAGGATATTCACTTACATAAGAGCTAGTGGATTTGAGGGACAACCATGTAAATTACCAAGGTATTTAGATGATAAGATGGCTTTATGTGAGTTGGAAAGACAATTAACACCTGTTCATAAGTTGATTTTTGGGAGACACAAAATGAATATCAAGTTCCCTATTAGAATTGGGAGATATTCCTTCCTTCCATTATAAAATCTAGGTTGATGGAGGAGGAAATGGAAAGGTTTGATATGGAGAAATTTGAGGTGAGGTCTAGCTATGACATTAGATGGGTGGTCAATACTTTGGAAAATTATTTTGAGCATGAACCTCACTTTGAGGACTATTGGATGAATTACAAAGATGAAGAGGAATTCAGACTCAGGGATTTCTCAAGGATGACCCTCACACAGATCATTGATTTTAAAATTGTTGTGGTACCTCAAGGAATCATAGATGACCAAAAATTTTGAGTCAATCCTATATTGATCAAACAATAGAAGGACAATCAATGGCCCCCTTAAAATGGGATGAAAAACAATCAGATGAATAGAATGGTAGGATTTTTCATTTAAGGAGAAGAAATTTTACTTGGTTAACAATAAATAACATTGATTTATCCATTAAGAATACAAGGGTGTTTAATAAGTTTAGGGAATTAGGGATTTTGAATAGAGATATTCCCCTTTGGAAGGAGGGAGCTTATAAAATGGATCCTTCAGAGGAAAATCCCCTCAATTACCTTCAAAAATATTTACTATAGGAATTTTTATGAGTGGACCACTGCTGCTCATGAGACAGGAACCTCTATATCTTCTTTGAAGTAGAAAACAAAAGAAATGCTTATAAAATCTATGGAAAATTCTCCTATCACTTTTGCAGTACCACTCCAAATAAAAGGAAAAGGTTTAGCTACACAACATGACCCTCAAAGGTTTTACGAAGATCCCAAGGTATCGTACAGGACATTGAGAAGAGCCATCAAAAGTGCTAACATCCGGTCTAAGTCATATGGTGGACCGGATATCAAGCAATTTGAAAGGGAAAAGAAAAGATACAAAATTTTATTTGAACAACCATTAATAAGAGAAGGTGATCATGCATCTAAGATTCAAAAGTTTAAGGAGCCTAAAGTTATTAATCCTTGTAGTCTTACTAAGGAAAAAGAAGGAATAGTTACTTCCATGGTTCATCAAGCAATTCCACCACCAGAACAAAGGGATGTTCAAGTAATTCCAAGTACAAAACTAGTGTTTCTAGCTTCAAATTTATCTCCAGATTAGTAATAACTAATATTTCTCAAGAAAAAGAGTCCCAAGATAGTATCCCATCTAATTTTCTAGATAGTTCTATGTTATAACAAGTGTTTAAGATATTTGATGCCACACCAGTTGAAGGTGTGAGTACACCTCTTTTTGATCAATTGTATAAATCAAAAAAAGTCCTAATCAAAATAATGGATATAGATACAAATGATGAGATTCGTTTACTTGAGGCATTTGAAGTATAAACTGAAAGATAATTAGTAGAAGATACAAGTATCCTCTAATAAGGTGAAGGAGTGAAGGAATATACCCATGTGCCAATTATTGAGTCAGAAATTCTAATGTTAACAATATATTTTGAAGGCCAAACTACTTCATAAATGAGAAATTCATAAGTTCAAGGAATTTATAGTGAAGGAATGATGGATATTGGGGAACCAGGTGAAAATAATCCCTAAAAGGAAAAAAAGTTATCAAAGACAGTGGATCACCCCAAAGGACAAAGTTTTATGAAGAAAAAGTGATAGAGACTACAAAAGAAGCCATTACAAAGAAAAATTTGATGATATTTAGGGTATAAAATGGTATTTATAAAGGTAAAGGATCAACTAATGGGAGCCAACAAGGAGCCAACACACTGTGCCAAAAAAGGAGGTATCAAAAGAAAAAAAGGAAATTGGTATGCTAGTTCATGAGGATATCTACACTAAACAACAACCTATTGTGGTAATTAATATCCGAGTAATTTGAATGAAATTTTTTTCTATCTCAACTCATAAGACTAAGTTCTAGGCTTAATTCTTCTATATGCTACTTGTAGGCAAGATTTAGGAAAAATTTCTGTAGATTGTAAATCACACACTTTGGGTATATTACTAGGTCCTAATCGCATACTACTATTCATATGCTTCTTACATGATAAAATTACTAATTGATCATTATACTTAGCCTCCTAGTTTCCTTTATAGCCTCCCTATTAGCCTTATGGGCCTCACTACTCAGTATGACCCTTCATACTTCACATTTTCTTGCTCGGACACCAACATCAAGTCTGAACACCAAAGCCCATGCACCCATGTCCCCTCTGGGTGACCTAGAATTCTTTGTAATTTTATTGATCCTTTTTGGGTCCTTTCAATCATTGGGAATCCTTACCTCTTAGGGGTTGGCCTTTTAGTGATCAATTAAAAAATTTGAACAAGAGAAGCATATAAATATAAAGTTATGTGACCAAATTAAAGGACCAAGCTCTAAAAGTCTATGTTATAACCTAAGGTTACATCTCACAAGCACTCAAGAGAATATTTGCATTCATATATCACTATTAAAAGGGATAAGGGCTGGTTTTATACATCACACACATAGGAGGGAAGTTCATTTTATTCCATGCACACATCTATTACATCTGTTTACATCTAGCTAGTTTTCTCGCTATCAAATGTGACACACACAAGAGCCACCTAGGGCACAATTCCACACACGCACATAGAACTACATTGGGTCTGAGATATAGTGCATTGCTTAGTTGTAAGATCACTTGTTTGATAGTTGAGGACAGTCTGACCCCTCATTTTGCATCTTTCTTTTTAGGATTTGATGTTCTTTTGAGGGTTTTGTAGGTGATCTTTTTATCACAGGTTATCAATGACATCGGTGATCATAGTGTGACCATATAGCAACAAATAATGAGGGTTTTAGATCAACTAATGACTCTATGAAATTCATCTCTAAAGCTCCTACGCAAAACCCTGATGCTTAGAAAGGAATGCTAATGTCTAGATGCCCCAGTACTAGTCTATACATCCTGGTCCCTGTTCCATCAACACTCTTGCACTTTTCTAGGTTTGGTTTTGAGGTGTTATATTGTCGTTCTACTAGTCTTCCACCTTTTCATACTGCTAGGACATTTACAAAATCAGATAAGTAACCTAACTCTCTATTGTACTTAGGAAATCAATTCTATTGCTTATTTTCTTGAGTCATTTCTATACTTTACTATCATATTATACTTGATGTAGCATACATAAGAATTTAACAAAGTAATCTGCTACACCTCTAGTTTATTTTTTTAATCATTTAATTAAACCCATATTAGTTGAATATGCTTAGATCATCATCTTTCTTCTGCATTGGTTGTAAATTTCCTCAAATTCCTTTGTCTGATTTACTTAAAATGCATCTCGACTGCCAAGTTGTTCTACAAAAAGCCTTAGACTCCATGTGTCTTCCTAAAGATATGCTGCCACACGAAATAAGTCCTATTTTCCATTGTCTATCTAACAACCCTAGCCTTCATGATCCTCCATCCAATCAACCCATATTAGAGTCAATTCAAGATTTGCATTCTTTATTTTATAAAAAATTTCAGGCTATGGAATCCATGATCATATCTCTTAAATCTGAAATCCAACAACTTAAAGACACTTCTTAGGCTCATGATAGTTCTTCTTCTCATTTTCATTCTATGACTTCTCCATGTTCTCAAACTTGTGAGCCTTAATTCATACCATTACTATATCCTCTCACCTTTTATTGCAATACTAAGCAACATGACATTCTTACTGAGCTCCTTAGTCAATAATTGATCACTTTACCATCTACTCATGTATATCCTCCTTATCGACTTACAAAATATCAAGGTCTTCCATATTGTAACTATCATCGGATCAATGGACATAATGACAATGATCAATTATTTGTGTGTTCTACAATGAAGAATCAATCATTTTCAAGTGTCAAGGCTTTATCTCATTCACTGCACAACATTTTGGTGCATTCCCATCTACAAATGCTACATCCAAATGGGCTCCTCAATCTGCTTGATCTATGTCTAATGAGCATCATGCCACCAATTCTAAGGTGCCTTCTTCAACCACTCAAGATCCACCTATTCAATCCATTCAACCTCCTCTTAAGGATGGTCCCACTCCTCCAATCAAGTTATCTGTGACATTACCAAGTCAAACTAAACAATCACCTCTCAAGGTTCATTCTCCATTGCCTCCTACTAATTCGTCTATAATATTTTCAAGTCAATCTAAGAAACCTCCTATAAATCTTGGTTCAACCTGGCCTCCACTCAAGTCTTCTACATTGTCAAAAAATAAGCCACCACCATGCAAGGTCCCTCCTCAATCTCCACTCAGCGTATAATCACTTTTGTCAAGGAAACTAATTCTTATATTTATCCACTTAGTGTCATCGACTAGATCTCCATCTCTTACACACTCAAGGGGCATAACATTAATTCCCCCTTTTAACATCACTTGTTGGATATCAATTACTACTATTACACTCTACGTTTCATATTTCATATATTTGAGCGATCTTACTCAAATTGATACACTATTACATCATCATTACCCTATGATGCACTCTTGTGCCAGGTTCACACTTGACTGTTGAGGGCATACTATATACATGAACCTCACACACTACACATTTCAAATATATGAAATCTTCTTCTTCCTACATGTCACACATGTTTTGCACTTCCTACATCCTCTCCTTACATCTCTTACACATCATATGCACTTTGTGCTTTCTACACCTACACATTCTACACACTTTACTACTCCACATTTTACATATTTTATAGTATCCACATCTTTGACATCATCTTCCTACTTCTACTATGCATCATATGTGCTTTGTGCTTCCCACACTTACACAACATACACATCTTCTGCTGCACATTACATATCATCACACTTGACCCATTCAACACACATCTTTCTAGTGTCAAAATCTCGAACAAAAGACTACACACTTACAAAATACATAATTCTAGTACATTTTACTCACACATCTTCCTATTCTATTATACAACCTACACTCCATGATCGATTAATTCTATCTCGCATCTCATTACCCATCGATGTGGTCATGTTCTATGGTTCTTATATGAATGTTGAGGGATCTATACAATAAGAACCTAACATTTCTCACTCTCTACGCTCTGCACTTCAACGATAAATTTTCCTCATAAACAACAACACGCCATTCAAACAATTTCCGGATGATGCACTCTTGCTATATGGTTCATTCTTGACTATTTAGGGTTCTTATATAAACAAACCTACTCCCACTCATGCACACATCCGTACTTAGGGGGCACATTGACCCTATCACACTTATAGTGCATTCCATTCCATCTCATGTACAACATGATGCATATCTTGGTTGCACATAGTTCTTACTTGTTTATTCTTACATGTATACTTTATTACACATGCTAGATAATATCTTGTATGTCATTATATTTATCATATACACATGCGCATTCACTTACTCTATAGTTGTGATCACATACCTTACATAGACTGATACACACAACATGGATGCTTGGTGCAGTACCTCATACCAATCCCGTAGCGGCTCCTGGGGGCATCCAAATTTGTACACATTTCAGGTGTTATTGTTTCATTAATGTACATAACACACTACTATCTCAGATTATACATTCTTTGACATACTTTTATTTTTATAACATGCTAACAGGTGCTTCATGTGCATCATTTTCCTTGCAAGACCTATTTTCCACCATGATTATCTCGACGTTTGATTACTCTTGTTTTCCATTGTTTACACACTTCACCCTATGATTTGTCTTATGTGAACACTTTATTCTTTCGGCCATTGTGGCCTCGATTGTATTGTGACATCGTGAGTAATGTCCCATGTTTACAACCCACTTTTTGCAATCTACATCATCTTCCTACTAGGTAGCTTACACTTTTTCTATATACATGCTTTTTGCACTAACACTTGTCTTCTAGCCACTGTTTACATTTTCCTTGGTTTCTACCAATCATATTCCCTCCTACATACTGGTATTACTTCAACATGGGGTCCTCTTTTGTGTTGCATCCTCTTAGTGATGTCACATGCACCCCAAATGAGGAGGGGGCATCTATTGGGTGAATTTTCACCCCATTCAGTAGTTATAATCATAGTTCAACAATATATAGTCACAGTTTAGTATAGTAAAACATAGAGTCAACACAGTCTTTAGACTATCATATATCTTATATGGATGTATATAGCCGACTTGTGGCTATCATAACTTCTTATCATTATGTATTTCTTTCATATATGTTATATTTTCATTAGTGGGTCGGCCTTGGTGTTGGCCATAACATAGGAATAGTATATATAGAGGTTAGTAGGTAGTATTTGATCATCATTGGAGCATTTGAGTATTATTGTATGGTTTGGAGGTTGCCCCCTCGAAGTGGCGTAGCTATTCTTATTGCATATTGAGATCATTATTCTAGAATATGGTGTTATTGGATGTTATATTTCTACTCATGATCTGAATTATACAAGTAATTTCATTACAAGTGGTATCAGAGCTTGAACTCGGCCAACACTGCGTCAAACCCTAATTTTGAAGGTTCGTCCATATCTCAACATCAGTAGCGAATTTTTCTGCAAAATTTTTGTGGTGTGGCGAAATCAGTCAAGTAAGCTTCCCTCAAAATTTTAATACTTTTTGACTTGTTTTGCAAAAGTTATAGCGGTTTTATGTTTTTTCATAATTCGGCTACATAGGGTGCAATTTGTGGAATTTTTCAAAGTTATTTACATTTCCAGAAAGAAGATTAAAAATCAGTTTGAGTTCGTTCTTTGAGTTTTATAAAATTTGGCCGAATTCCTATTGAAATCTGAAACCCTAAATTTCGACCTTGATCCTTAAATCTTACTATTTTGGGGCATCATGGCTGGGCCTTCGACAAGAGGAAAAAAGAATTCCATCACTCCGGGTAAAACCCCTGATAAGGATGAGATAATAGTTGAGGAGTTAGAGTCAGAAGGGGTAGCTACAGAGTCCTCAGGGTTAGGGTTTACTTCAACTGACCATAAGGTCAGCTATCTTGAGTTAGAGTCATAAACCTGAAAGTAGAGTGGCCAAGAAAAAGATGTAGAAAAGATTGGACAACGATTGGAGGATTTCATTCAACAATTTAGCTACAATATCATGGGTCATCATAGCATTCCTAATGAGCCACAACTCAATCATACTCACACTAACCATGGTGGATCTGCAAACATGACAAACATGACCAATCCAAATACAAACACTCTACAAGCCCGTCACATGCTTCCAAAAGTGGAAATGCGTAAGTTTGATGGAAAGGATCCACTCAATCGATTAACCAGATGGAGAATTTCTTTGATCTTCATCGATTCCATGGGACAAAAGGTTACCATGGCATCATCAGTATCTCGAACCCGACCAATTCATTTCGTATCGATGGTTATGTGCTCAAAGGAAAAGAGTGGCCTCAATGTTACATGGACAGTATTCACCGAAGAGTTGCAATTGCACTATAGTTCTAGTGTGTCAGAGAATTATTTCAGCCAATTAGCAAAGCTCAGACAAACAGGAACAGTCAAAGATTACATCCATCAATTCCAAAACCTTTCCTTACGGGTGGAAAATATTCCTGAAGATAATTTGAATGACTTATTTCTTGGGGGTCTTAAAGAACAAATTGAGACTGAGGTGCGTATGTTTAATCCTCATAAGGTTTTAGACTCTATGATCATGGCACGTAGGGTAGAGGAAAAATTTCTTTCAAGTCGGAAACAAACTGTCAGTACTATCAGAGATCGTAGCACCCTTCCACCATCATTCCTCGGCCAAATGAGACCGACACCTCAACAAATCAAGAAAAGAGAGCCAAAGGGTTATGTTTTAATTGTGACAACAAATTTGGACCAGGACATAAGTGTGGAAAAGAAGTTGTTCTACATTGAGGGACCTACTGAAGAAGAAGAAAATGAAGAAGACGAAGAGGTAGAGCCAGAGGAGGAATTAGGAGATTCCCAACCAACAATATCATGCCATGCAATTTCTGGTATTAGCACTCCCCAAACTCTCAAAGTAGTTGGATTCTTAAAAAAACAGAGGGTAACAGTATTGATTGATTCGGGAAGTACTCATAATTTCATCAATCATAAGTTAGCGGTACGCTTGAACTGCTTTGTTTATCCAGCTCCAGAATGTCAAGTCATGATTGCTGATGGGAAAACTGTTAGTTGTTCAGGAAAATGCCATAACATTAATCTCACCATGGGAGATTACTTGCTAACTAGCAATATGTATGCCATTGCCATGGGAGGAGCAGACATTGTGTTAGGAGTTCAATGGCTTACCACCTTGGGAACCATTGAAATGAATTTCCAAGAGTTGTTCATGCAATTTCAGTCAGAAGGGAGGAATTTTAAACTAAAAGGACTAAGAGCAAAATCCCCGCAGATGGTAAGTTCTCATCAGATGCAAAAATTGCTTAGAAAGGGTGCAGAAGGGTTTGTGGCACAACTATTTTCATTGGAAGCACATCATTCCAATACATTTATACCCGCAGATATGCAAGCAATTATAGATGAGCACTCAGGGGTTTTTGGAGAAATGCCCAAGGGTTTGCCTCCGAAAAGAGACCATGACCATGCCATCCAGCTAGTACCAGGGAGTCAACCACCCAACATCAGACCTTATAGGTACCCCTATATGCAAAAGAGTGAGATTGAGAAGATAGTTCAAGAGATGTTAGAAGCAGGACTTATTCGTCATAGTCAAAGTGCTTACTCTTCTCCTGTAGTGATGGTATGGAAAAAGATGACAATCGGCGCATGTGTCCAGATTACAGGGAACTCAATAAGTACACAGTTAAAGATAAGTTTCCTATTCCTGTAATTGATGATTTGCTAGATGAGTTACATGGTGTTGTTTACTTTACAAAACTTGATCTTCATTCTGGATATCATCAGATTAGAATCAAGGATGAAGATATTCATAAAACAGCCTTCAGGACACATGAAGGACACTATGAGTTCTTGGTAATGCCTTTTGGACTAACAAATGCACCCTCTACATTTCAAAGCTTGATGAATTCAATATTTAAGCCATTTCTTCGAAAGTTTGTTTTAGTGTTCTTTGATGATATATTAATCTATAGTAAAACATGGGAGGAACACCTGCATCATGTAAATAAAGTGTTGGAAACTCTTGAACAACATCAACTTTATGCAAAGCCTTCTAAGTGTTCTTTTGGTGTCAAGGAGGTTGAATATCTGGGTCATATTGTCTCTTATGAAGGTGTTAAAGTGGATCCTAACAAGATAAAAGCCATGCTTGAATGGAAGATTCCCAAAACCCTAAAAAATCTCCGAGGATTTTTGGGGCTTACAGGTTATTATCGTAGATTTGTAAGGAATTATGGCAGCATCGCAGCACCACTCACAACTTTATTGAAGAAGGACTCTTTCCATTGGAATGAGCAAGCTACTATGGCCTTTGAGAAGTTGAAGGAGGCCATGTGCACCACTCTGGTTCTAGCCACCCCATATTTTTCAAAAACATTCATTGTTGAATGTGATGCTCAGTGGTATGGGATGGGGGCAAGACTATGCAAGAAGGGTGACCCATTGCTTTCGAGAGCCGTCAATTCAAAGGTAAGAATATCTCTAAACCATTTTTATGAGAAAGAAATGTTAGCAATACTTCATGCAAAGTTGAAACAATGGAGACCATATCTAATGGGACGACATTTTCAAAGTAAAGACAGATCATGATAGTTTGAAATACTTCTTAGAGCAACGCTTATCATCAGAAGAACAACATAAATGGGTCTCAAAAATGTTGGGGTATGATTTTGAGATAATATACAAGAAAGGGAAAGAGAATGTAGTCACGATGCTTTATCTCTAAGGATGAATCGCCTGTGCATTGTTGTATGCCATATCTCAGTATTACAGAGGATGGATAGAGGATGCAAGGTCTGAATGGAAAAATGACCTAGGTACACAAAATCTCATTCAAAATCTCCAACAAGATCCAAACATGTCAGAAAAATTTTTATGGAAAGGAGATGTTTTATGGTATAAAGATAGATTATATCTATGTAAGAATTCAATCCTTAAAAATAGGGTTCTATCTGAGCTCCATGCTTCTCCAGTAGGGGGTCATTCTGGCTTCTTAAAGACTTATCATCGTATCAAGCATGATTTTTTCTGGGAAGGGTTAAAAGGAGATGTACAAAATTTTGTGGCAGAATGCATGGTTTGTCAGCAAAATAAGGGTGAAACAATTAAGTCCCCAGGTCTTTTACAACCTCTATCTATTCCTAGCCAGAGGTGGGAAGAGGTGTCTATGGACTTCATCACAGGATTGCCTAAATCAGAAGGTAAAAATGTAATCATGGTGGTGGTGGATAGACTCACCAAATATGCCCATTTTTGTGCTTTATCACATCCATTTGTTATGAGTACAAGAAGAACGGCCTTCAGTGGATACAATCGTGGTTACACATGGGACACCAAAGATTATAGTAAGTGATCGAGACCCTATCTTTACTAGTAATTTTTGGACTGACTTGTTCTCATGCTTGGGCACACAACTAGCTCGTAGTTCCTCTTATCATCCCCAATCTGATGGGCAAACAGAGGTGGTAAACAAGTGCTTGGAGGGATATCTTCGTTGTTTTACATCAGATAAGCAAGCGAGATGGGTCCAATGGTTGCCGCTGGCAGAATGGTGGTATAACACCTCCTTTCATACTTCATCTAAAATGTCTCCTTTCTTGGCATTATATGGGTATCATCCACCATCTATCACTTCATCTTTGAGAGTCCAGCCAAAGGTTCGAGCAGTTGAAGAACATATTCAACACCAACAAGAGGTGCTTTGTAGTCTCAGGGAGAATTTGTCCATGTCACAAAACCGCATGAAGCAGCAGGCAGACCAACATCGCAGTGAAAGACATTTTGAAGTCGGTGATTGGGTTTTTGTGTGTTTACAACCATATAAGCAAATGTCCTTAAAACAACACAAAAAGGATAACAAGCTTTCACCTAAATATTATGGTCCTTATCAAGTGTTACAGAAGATTGGCAATGTAGCATACAAACTGGAACTTCCTCCAACTACTCGAATTCATCCAGTATTCCATGTATCTTGCCTAAAGAAGGTAATTGGACAGACAATATCAACCCAGACAGTGTTACCAGAGCTTGATGAAGAGGGCAGAATCATCCTGGAACCAGAATGCATCCTTCAAACACGCACTAAGAGGTTGAGGACAAGGGTCATCACTGAGTATTTGATCAAGTGGAAAAATCTAGACAATGAAGACGCAACTTGGGAGGATGCAAATTTTCGCAAAGAAGATCCAGATCTTCTCAACATGGGGACAATGTTGCTTTCAAGGGGAGGGGCATGCTACGCCCTTAATCATATATCTTATATCGATGTATATAGCCGACTTGTGGCTATCATAACTTCTTATCATTATGTATTTCTTTCATATATGTTATATTTTCATTAGTGGGTCGCCTTGGTGTTGGCCATAACATAGGAATAGTATATATAGAGGTTAGTAGGTAGTATTTGATCATCATGGAGCATTTGAGTATTATTGTATGGTTTGGAGGTTCCCTCGAAGTGGCGTAGCTATTCTTATTGCATATTGAGATCATTATTCTAGAATATGTGTTATTGGATGTTATATTTCTACTCATGATCTGAATTATACAAGTAATTTCATTACATATTTACACATTTTTACATATATACTCACATATTTGACTACTTGTTTGTTCTTCTCTTTTGTAGGTCCGTCATTATGGGAAGTGGTAGTAAAAATCAACACAAAACCATCATGCTCTAAGCACATCATCAACAACATGTACAACATCACATATACACGGTAATTTTCACCCTAGGGTCATTATTCATCACTTTTATTTTTACTTCCTCTTCTTTATCATCCATGCTTCACACTTTTTATCACTCCACACTTTTCTTGTCTCATTCGACTCTTCTACATTGATGTACATGGTAATTAGGTAAAAATCTTTATCTACTTTATGTTACCAATCTTTTTCTCATCAACATAAAATGGGGAAAATGCAGACACTAAATCACACACTTTGGGTACATTACTAGGTCCTAATCACATATTATTATTCATATGCTTCTTATGGGAGAAAAGTACTAATTGATCCTTATAATTGGTGTCTTAGTTTCCTTTATAGCCTCCCTCTTGGCCATACATGCCTCATTGCCTCATCTGACCCTCAATTCTTTACTTTTTCTAGCTCAAACACTAGCGCCCAACCAAGATGCCAATTCCTAGGTGTCCTCATCCCCTCTGGGAACCCTAGACCTCTTTTTACTTTTCTCACTCGTTTTGGGTTCTTTCTAGCCATTGGGCATCCTTATCTCTTAGGGGTCGGCCTTTTAGTGATCAATTACAAAATTTGAACAAGAGAAGCATATAAATATAAAGTTATGTGACCAAATTAAAGGACCAAGATCTAAACATCTATACTATCACCTAAGGTTGCATCTCATAAGCACTCAAGAGCATATTTTCATTCATCTAGCATAATTACAAGGGAGAAGGGATTGTTTTTTCATCACATGCATAAGAAGGAAGTTCATTTTATTCCATGCACACATCTATTACGTATTTTTACATCTAGCTAATTTTCTTGGTATCAAGTGTGACACACACAAGAGCCACCAAAGTGCACGCTTCCAACACACATGCACATAGAGCTACATTGGAGTCCGAGATGTAATGCAATGCTCGGTTATAAGATCACTTGTTTGAAAGCTGAGGATAGTTTGACCCCTCATTTTGTATCTTTCTTTTTAAGATTTTATGTTCTTTTGAGGGTTTTGTAGGTGATCTCTTTATTACAGGTTATCAACGACATCGATGATCATAGTGTGACCATGTAATGATAAACAATGAGGGTTTTAGATCAACCAACAACCCTATAAAATTCATCTTCAAAGCTCCTACGTAGACCTGGTGCCTAGAAATGGATCCTAACGTCTTAGTTCCCTAGTACCGAGTCCATGCACTTTGGTCCCTATTCCTCTGACACTCCTACACTTTTCTGGGTTCAGTTTTGAGGTCCTATACTACCGTTCTACCAATCTTCCACCTTCACATACTGCCGAGACATTTGCAAAAATCTGCTAAGTAACCTAACTCTCTATTGCACTTATGGAATCACTTCCTTAGCTTATTTTCTTGAGTCATTTATGTACTTTATCGTCATATTATATTTGTTGTAGCATATATACAAATTTAACAAAGTAATCTACTACACCTATAGTTTATTTTTGTTAAATCAGTTCTGTAAAGCCTCCTTTTAGTGCATTTTAGACTAACTTTGATAATCCTTAGAACATCATATTTTGCATGTGATACCTCATCGTTTATCCCCTTAGATCTGTATTGTCACCATTTACCTGCCTATGTGTTATTTAGCCTTCATTTCTTGTCCTCAAGTCACATGGAAGAGTTTTTCATAGCATCTCAAATTTGAAATGATTTTTTAGTGCTCTTTTGTCTCAAATCAATTGATTGAGTTATGAACTTGCTCCCCCTTGAAGTATATCATTCCACCTTCATATTTTTGTCTTACTGGGCTTATTAACACCTAAGAAAATTCTTGAAGATCTTGTATAGATCCTCCTTGAGTGTCATTCTCAAATATATAGACCTCATTTTAGACCCCAAAACCATGAATTCACACTTTGCTATGGTAAGCAATTTTTAATCAAAAGGTAAAAATACACAATATGAATGTTCATAATATAATTCCACTTAAACATGATTAAAACATCTTATTTAACATGTCTGTTCCATCCAACAATTTTTATATCATCACTTTGCATACTTTTCATATTAGACCTCCTACTTGGTTAGTAGTCCTGAAAAAATTGATTTTTGGTCATAAACACACAATTTTCATAATCTTTCCTGATTGGTAAAATTTTTGGCTACCCATTTGGCTCATTAAGATGCATACCAAATTTCAAGGCTTAATTCATCTCCATTAAAAATTTATGTTTTTTTTGCAATTTTGCACTAATCCTCCAATTAGCTCTCCTGTAGAACAAATCTCAAAACTGGGAACAATGCACAAACCTTCACAAGAATATGTTTACATTTTTGGATACATTTTTTGTATTTCTTTCTCTTTTCCAATTTTTTCTTCCAACTCCCTCAACATTCTTCCTCACACAATTTTTTCTTTTTTTGCTTGTTTTCTAGGTCTAGTTCGGGTTTGGTCATAAATGCTAGGGTTTGATTTTTCTTTCACTATTAAAAAAATTGCATAATATTTGTACACCTTATTATGACTTGTTCAAGGCCTTCTTATACCTCCTTTTCTCTTGTTTTTTTCTTCGTGTCACTTTTCAACATTTAACACTCTTAAGAATTCTTAGGGTTTTAAGCTCATACTTAGAGTTTCAAGGATATTTGGTGATGAATTTCCACACTTGTTTCCAAATTATATTCCTTGTTCAAGCTATTTATAAACCTCCCTCACTTATTCAATTTCCATTTTGTCCTTCTCTATTTTAGGTTACTTGGCCTTTTTGTTTCTTGTAATCCTTTGACTCTCCTTAATGCGTAGTTATAGACATTCAAATTCATAGAGAAAGAATGAGTTCAATGGCATTTTATAGGATTTTCCAACACTTTCTCATATTCCATCAACCCTCTTAACCTTCTTGATAGCTTGCTCAAGAAAATACTAGTTCTCTTTACAAGAGTTCTTTCTTCAAGTTCTTGTATACCTTTCTAAGCTCAAGATTGTGGAAGGGTAGAGAAATCAAGCATCATGTAGTTAATGATTGTTGGAGATTGATTTTCCTTATTTAGTGTATCCAATCACCCTGATTTCATAATTCATATTTGAACCCTTTCTAGTCACTTGTCTCTCTCCCATATACTTGTCTTATTAGGCTTATTTTCTTCTTGTTTGGTCCTAGAGTTTCTTATTGAGATGAGCTCTGTGTCACACACTTTCCTTGAATTTTTTTCAATTTATATTATTTTTCTTTTGATCAAATACTTCGGTATCCCTTGTTAAACATTTCAACCATTCCTCATTCATGTCATTCCTTTCAAATTTCCCTCTTACAAGACTACAAGTCCTTGATGGTATTGTACAAGTTTGTCAAGGTTCTTTAACTTGGACTGTGAATAAAGAAGTTTTATTTCCACGTACTTCCACATCTTAAGCTTCTTATAGGTAGATTTCACACATCTATAACCCTTTAGAGTTAATACAAAAGTTCCTTCAAGCCACAATGAGAGGTCTTCATTCATAAATGCAAAGTGTTGCACCAAATTATTCAACATGATTGATACTTTCACAAGTTAGACTGAGACTATGATTTAAATATTTTTTCTCCACCATTCATTTCCTTAATATTTTCATAAAAAAATTGTCATGATTCCTTAGATTATTTAAAGAGGTTTTAGGACCTTCATTAGTCTTTTATGTTTCAAATGCAATATTTAATCCAAAATATCAATATATAAGCGTGATATCTGTGAGGCTTCCTAAAATATTTAGTGAAAGGTAAATCCATTTCAAACCTCTAAAATAATCCCATAGCTAAGTTTCATCATCATACACGTTTATGAGACATCAAAAATCTTATTCATTCATCAAACCTCAATATTGATATACTTCTCACCCCGTAGGCATGACAATTCACAGAGTTTAAAATTTCTTAAGCAATTCCTTCATAAATCACGAGTTTGGGATATTTAGTTTTCTAAGCTATAATCCTTCAAATTACAAGCTAAGTGCAAGAATAGGGGTATCAACTTAATAAATAGTGTACTTTTTCCTTATATGATCCTATGCACAATTTATGAAGAGTTCTTACTTGTCTCCACCATTCTAACATCCTTTCACCATGGAAGTGTATCAAAAATTCTTCATCATGATGAATACCTTATGGAGTAGTGACATCTTCTTGATTCAACATTTAGAATATGATAGAAACATTTTGGTTGAACTCTCTTTATTCTTTAAGATGTAGACACACTCCGAAGTATTGAATGAGTGTTTAAAAACACTAATGTGAGACATTACATTTTGTGGACATGTGACAAATTCTTGCTCTTGCAAACATGATGGTATTTGGTTGAAGCACATTGGGAACAGTGGATATGATGTAGGAACATCATTTTTATTCACTTGAGAGGCTCAATTCATGTTATCATAGTTTAGAATACTCCAACAAGATTTTGGTCCGGATCCCCTTGCATATTGATTTGGAGCCTACATAGACTTGGTTTGGAGCTTCCTTATACTTGTCCTAGTGCTTCATGATTCACCTTAGTGACAAAATAATCTCCTTCTTGGATGGATTCAACTATTATGAGTCTCTTCTATGATAATTAGGATGAGTTTAATCATCCAACTTATTCCATTAAAATGTGTCATACAAAAGTTACCTTGAGACTGATGTTTTAGGAGCCTGTAAGGGATTTCTTTCTTGTTTGAACCATGAGACAACTTCCCAGCCTTGCAATTGTGGAAAAAATAAATGAGATAGGTGGAATGTGAGTTGGTATAAGTGATCTCAATTGAAAGAATTTCTATTTTTAACAGTCCTAACTAGGATGGCCATTTTTAGTAAGTTTTCACAATTTTCACCTTTTGATGATTTTTTCTTATTTGGAGTATTATAGGTGCTAAGACATTTTTATTTCAAAAACTAAATTGACATGAGAATCCTTACACACTTACTATTTTTGGAAGGGTGTCTTCTAGATGTCGGATTGTAATGAAATTGGTCTCAAAATTTTGGGTTTTTTTTAGGACCTTCTACTCCTTTTTTGGCTTTTCTTCCACTAAAACTCTATAGATCTGAAAATGCAAATTCCCTCGATGAAAATTTCAAATTTATACTTTAAATTGCATAGAAAATCAACAAAAATGTTTTTATACCCATCTTGAAGGTGTTTTTGAGAGGAACACACTGTCAGAGTTTGATGTAAATTAGGTGCATGATTTGTGAGTTATGAGAAATTTTAAGTTTTGGGAGAGAAAAAAAAATGAAATTTTTAAAATGATTGAGTATGAGAGGTGAGGGGAGTTAATCATTTTGCTTATAAATTTTAACTCATGTTTTGACACGACTACTTAACTAGAGTAAATGGATGGTTAAAGTGGAGTTGAACCAGTGAAAGAGGGACAAAGGTGAAACAAGGGACACAAAATTTTGACTTGCACCAAATGGTGACAAGTGGAATCTTTTGGTTCATTGTGGATGAGATTCAAGGAGATAGGAATGGTCATCGACAGCTAAAATTTGGTCACCACGAGCTAGAAATTAGTTTTCATGTGACTAAGAGCTACATGGAAGGAATAAGGTCTTAATTTTTTGTCCCTAGTGTCCCATTTTAACCTTGGGGACAATGGGGAAAATAGGGGTGAAAAAGTGTGACCTGGGTTTAAGTACATGAGAGCGGACAAGATAGAAAAATTTCGCAACCTAGATGCAGAAGTGATGGGGTAATTTACGAGAGGTTCGACATGACGGGGTTGACAATTTTGTTTCCCATTTTACCCATTTTCACTTTGGAAAAAATATAAGGGGATAAAGAGGGTGAAAAAGTGTTACCTAAGTGTTTGGTGATCATGGAAAGTGGGCCATGCAACCTAAAACACCCATTTGCTCACTCTAACACCCAAAGTCATGTTCTTAAGTGATGAAACCTAAAAATTATGGGAGTCACACTTTGGTGTATACCTTGTCCTATTTTAACCTCAAGGACAATCCAAGGGGATAAAAAGAGTGAAAAATTGTGACAAAAGAGTTTTGAAGTGTTGATGTTACCCACAGAGTGCATTTGAGGACACCGAGAGGTCATTTTCCTCCTTGGGATCATAGAAGAGTGTTTTGAGGTCAAACATTATATGATTTTGACTCTAAAAAAACTATTGAAATCATTTCATCCATTATCATGAGCCAATTATAACTGAAATTTGGTTTTTATGGCATATTCCATTCTTGACTAGAAGGGGAAGCTGCAGTGTCTAGGGTTATCACAGAATATTTTAGATCTTGGAGAAAAAGTGATGTATGTATCATGTATAAGATTCCAAGAACTTTCCAATGAATAATTTTTTCCTCCTAACTCCTTTCAAAACTCTAATAATTATCCATACAAGTTGGATTTCATTGTAGAACCTCCATTCCCAATGCCCAAAATTACCCGATGTTACACAAATTGTTCCTAACATAAATTTCTTCAAAAAACTTCCTAAAAGTTCTCAGATGACTTTATTATTTTATAAAACCACCCTTAGATAATTTTAATCTACCTTATAAGCTTATGGAGGGTGTTTACTAGTTGCAAAATGGCCAAAAATGACTAGTTCTAGGCCTCCGGGTAATTGTTCTTCCTTAAATCTCAGTGACTTCACAAATCTTCTTGGAAATATATCCTTGAAAATTCAACATAATTGAAAATATTGTTTTCATGTTCCTATGATATAGAGTGAGGGTGAAACTAAGGACATGATTTCTAGAAGAAAGGTTCATAATGATCGGGAAATGGAATTTACACATGGGGCTTAATTGTCATGGTCAAAATTTTCAATTTTACATGCTAGAATTTTAGCATGAAAAAAAAATAACACTTTTTTTGTATAGTTTGTACACGCCTATGTGTTATATTGGATGGTATTATTTATTTCTATGTTTTGCAATTTATTTTGCACAAATGTGATGGCATTTATAGCTAAAAATGAAAAGGCAACTCGATAAAGTAGGAGGTAAAAATGAAAGTCAAATGAAAAGGTAAAAATATGCAAATTCAAAGGAATTATAATATAGGTAGAATGATATATATGATAAATAAATGAATTTAAAACATATATCCATAAGGATAAGAAGGTAAAATGACATCTAATATAATCTAAAAGAGATCAAATAAAACAAAATATGTAGCAAAGATAGTAAAGTGTAATAAATGGACATCAAATGTAAGAAATGGGATTTTATAAACAAAAATGTGGCCATATAATAATAATATTTAATGAAATATAAGAGAAGTCAAAGAGATCAAAATATGTGATAACAAGTGGTAAAGAGGGAAGCAATGAAACAAGTAAACCCACATCAATTCTTGGATCATATTCTCTCAAGAGGTAAAACACTACGATATAATGTTTAGAATAGGGTGAATGATGATGGTTTGAATGTAAATGGGTTATTTGGGTGGAAGGTTTTTAGTTCATAATATTTTAACTCACAAATATCTATATGGATCCTATTATCATGTTTTTTTGTAAGGGAAAAATTCACTTGAAATCAAGATAACTATGCCCTAGTGTCAAAAAATTTCATTGTAGACCTTTCTTAACACCCCTTCGAGAAAATATATCCCCCATGAAACTCCTATCATATCCTTCCAATGGTCAATATATGTGTGTCACCCTTCCCCATAGGTGATTTAGGGAGAAAAATATTATTTAAGTATTTCGAAAGTGGATTTTCAAGCAAGCTTAGGAAGGGCTATCATTAGCCTTTCTAAGACAAGTGCATACCCTCTGAGATGATCAAAGGAAAAAATTCATCAAGGATGTGTATTCAAGAGCCAAGATCATCAAACAAATAATTTTGGAAGATTTTGGGAAGATTTGAAGACTTGGGACTAGATTCATCAAAAGTGGGTTTTGAGGTCAAAGGAGCTTGCATTGTGAAAGAGAACCCAAACTTCAAGAGGTGATTCTGGGAGATTCGGAATGATTTTGAGCCAAAAAAATATAAATGGAAATAATTTTCAGTCCCCTACATGGTGGTAAAATCATATTCATCCTAAACCCCATGCATTTTTCTAGGCAACTCATTCTTTTCAGGAACATTTTGTAAATTTGAGATAAAATGATGTTTTTGAGAGGGTTTTAATAAGAATAAAGAGATCATACCCATCCCATCCTTCTCAAAATTTCATTTCCATTCAATTTCATATAAATAAGTGTGGGAAAAGTCATACGGGGCTTAAGTTATGTCCATTTCAAGTCAGCGCCTAAGGTATTATGTTCAACAGTTAGTGAATTTTTTAAGGACATGTGGCAAAGCATGAGGCTAACGTGAAATTTTTTTATACATTGTCCCTTTCTAAGTGGAAAATAAGAACAAAAAAATTTTCCCCTCCCCCTTAGGCTTTATGGTCACTCCATGTGACCCCGGTGACTCCATATAACCCCTTTGACCTATTTGACTAGCCCCCTCACCTACTTCCACATGTGTAACAAGTGTCAACCAAGCACGAGGCACATCTTTGTGGCCCCATTGTCCCTTTACAAGGGGAAAATGGGTACAAAAATTTCCCCCTCCTTACTTCCCCCAAGTTCTCCATGCGACCACAAAATGGCTCCTAAGTGCTTGTTTCCAACCCCTCCTCCACTTCTCTCTACCAACACATGAATGAAAAATGGAACCCTGGGTCTAAGGAGAATTTTTTTGCCCCCATTTCCCTTTTTCTTAAGGAACAAGAGGGAAAAAAATATGCACCCTCCTCCTCAAGGTTTCCAAATCTATATAAGCATCACTTCACCATTTTTCTCTCATTCCCCACATTCCTCCATTTGTACCCAAAACTCAAGAATTTTTTTCCATATTCCTCCATTTTTTCTCTCTAATTCATTGTAGCATCTCACCATGATCTCAGCACCATGATTTTGTAAATGAAAACTAAAAAAATCCATTCTTCAAGCTCCATTTTCTTTCCAGAACAAAGGTGCACATGAAAACTAAAAAATCACATATCTAAAAAAACAAGGCATGACTTGATCCAAGAAGGATTTTACATATCTTAAAGGGCATAAAAGATCACATATCTTCTAATTTTAAGAGGCTATAAAAACCTAGGTGATGGATTTTACATGCACCGGGAGAAATTTTTAAAATGAACAAAGCCTAGTTTTCCAACACCAAATATTAATAATTTAATATCTTTTATTTTAGAGATGGGTTGAGAAAAAATTTAGAGGTGTAAGAAAGAGAAAAAACCCATATCAAAAAAAAAATATTTCACCAAATTTTGAGGTCCAAAAATCTAGTTTATAAAATAGTAAGCTCCCACACAAACATTTACTATTGTTAGTAAGATCTCATATTGAGTAATTTTGGTAAAGCCAATTTGCATAGGGAGCGATGTCCAAAAGGAGAATTAGAGTGATCAAATTTGGAAAGGGTGAGAAATCTCCATTTTCTAAAAATAGTAAACCCCTTTTCGGGTATAAGGAAGTTCCTTAGCAACCATGAAACTCAAATTCACAGGTGTCAAACCAGTCTCAACTCTTTCTTATGATAATTCAGACGTGGGAGACAATGATGTCACTTAAATAGATCTCAATGATCTCATAGGACACATGGTCAGTGATTCCTAATCATGGTCATCCATGTCCTCGAGATGACATAATTTTCATGGTTTCATGGTCTAAGTGATTGTTCTAGTTTCTTATTTCACAACCATAATCAGTCACCAAGGAATGGTTGTGTTTCATGGTTTGGAAAGATTGTTTCATACTACAGAATGAGGCATCCTTCATCATTTCAATAATGTACTCATCATTTCTCATCACTTATATGGAAGGTGCATCATTCTATGGAGAAATATTTTTCAATAGTGTGGCCATGTAGTAGAAGGTATCAGAGATTGGTTTCCATCCCCAACTTCTTTGGAATGGACCTTTGTGAGTAACGTGTGTTGTCATCAAGGTGGTCATTAAATAGTGTTTCTAATACACTCAGTTCAAGGTGTCCATGCATCATCCAAAGGAGGTTTCTCATGATGTACAAATTTCAAGGAACCATAGTTCATTGCATGGAGCATTTCATCAATTTATCATTGAGGCCAATCTTCAAAGCAGAGGTGACATCTTCATCAAATTTATTCTTCCCTCTCTTCTCTCCTTTTTTCTCCTCTTCTCTACCCCCTTTCTAATTTCATTATGAGTAATCATGACATTCGTATTGTTCATTTAAATGTGACTTTAGAAAACATTGTAAAAAGTCACTCTTAATTAATAAAAGGGGACTTAATTTCATCCCTAGAGATTCAAAAAGTATCGTGTTGTAGAGGACAACATGAAAGGTCATGTGGGGGTTAGGTGAAGAGACTTCTTAGTTCTATAAATTAT
The DNA here is from genome assembly GCA_018340775.1 of Taxus wallichiana var. yunnanensis. Taxonomy (NCBI): domain Eukaryota; kingdom Viridiplantae; phylum Streptophyta; class Pinopsida; order Cupressales; family Taxaceae; genus Taxus; species Taxus wallichiana. Next base: position 369,017,924 of record CM031233.1, read on the forward strand.
AAAGGCACCCTAGTTAATTTTGTGTGCACATGAGAGAATATCACTTGTGAAGAAACAAAAGAGATAGCTATTTCTTCTTTCCCCCTTTCTCTATGTTCTTCTTGTTCTCACTATGTACAATTTTCCAAATCATCAATGAAGAAAGGAGTTTGTTGCCTTTTTTGATAAGAAGATTTTTAAACTTTGTGTTCTTGATCTTATCTTGTCTTGTTGAAAATTACAAAGTTGTTTTTCTTCTATATCTATTTTTGTTGAAGTACTCTGATTAATGGTTGTAGGCATCTGATTTTCCACCTACAATATTAATCCTCCCTCTCTTTTTCACACTCCCTTTCCCACTCTCTCAGGAAATTCCTTTCTTGCAAGAAATTGCAATATTTTTCCTCATGGTCAGTGGAATGTCATTTTGGATCCCCGACCATGTTAGCCACCACCATTGATTTCAATTTCATGCACACATAATAAATGGGGTTGCACCACCAAGTAGAGGGACCTAGATTCCCAAAGGCGTTAAAGGATACCCATCAATTTTTCCACCTGTCAAAATTTCTCACCAACATTTTTTGGCACTCACTATGGCGAATACTTGGAAATAATCAACACTCAAAATATGATCACAAGAAAATACTAAAATATTTAAATATTCCAAAAGTACAAAAAATAATCAATTTTAAAGAACAAAAAAAGAGATGATTGAAATCCATTTCGACAAAAACCACTATCGATATATGTGAAATGACCATTCATATTCCACAAGTTCTTTTTGTATTCCTATTGCAAGATTTTCCCAAAATGGCTAAAAAGAGATATACCAGGATGAATAGAATAAGAGGAATTGTTGATCCCACTTTCGAGGCTTTATAAAATCAGTAAAAAAAATAAGAGATAATCCATATTTCTTCTCTCAAGCCTCTTTTACATCTGAATCTTCAAGTGGGTCCCTAGAAATCCTACTCAAACCCCTGTTGATACTCCACATAAAAAATCTCCCATATTTTGACCACAATTGAAAATTTAATTCCCTAGTGAAGAAAAACTAGAACCAGAAGAATAATTGGGAGAAGGGTTTGAAGAAGTCAAAGCTGAGAGTTGAAGCAAAATAATAATGGAAAAAGAAGAAGAAATACCTTAACCCATTGTTCCATGGGGAAGGAATATAAGACCACTTTCTCTTACAACCCGTCTTCATGATCTACCAATAAGTTACCACAAAAAATTTCCAAAGTTCAAAGATGACGACACCCAACTTATTGATGAACACATCTTTACCTTCATCACATCATGCAAAATTATTAGAATTCAACATGAGGATGTTGTTGTGATATTTTTGTGGAATCACTTCAAGAAAAAGCAGTTGAATGGTGTTATCTCTTACCAGCTAGATCCATCACTAACTAGGAAGACATCAAAACTAGTTTTGAAGAAAGATTCAAATCCACCAAAGAATATCAAGACCTTATAGTCCATCTGAATCAAATGAATAAGGAATCAAATGATACTAGGAGAGACTTTGTATCTCGTTATAACAAGTTTCACAAAAGGACACCTCTTGAAGATGTGCCTTCGATAATAACATAAAAAATTCTTCATAAATGCTAAAAATTCTAGAGGTAGGATTATTTCTCTATAAGGTTCAACCAAGGAACATTGAAGTTGAGGATGACCTAGTCCTATTGGGAAAAATCAAGAATACATCAAGGAAAGATAAATCCCAACATCCTAAATATGAGAGAACAATCGATGCTACATAAATTGGTAAAAAAATTAACAAGGTTGAAGAGAGAGTTTCCCAACTAGAATCCCATCAAGGTCATAATAGAAATCAGATTGCAGAGGAGCACCCCAAAGGCTTTCCTTGGAGGCCTTACCCACCAATGTAAGCTGCAAAACTCAATAAGATGAGGAAAGGCTTGAAAAAGAAATTGAAGATGATGAATCCTTAAATATTTAAGAGCTTGAGAATTATGCATACATTAGATTTTGTGAGTACTTTAGATGCGATGAAGATGATGAAAAATATGCACCTAGTTTCTCATGTGTGGTAATCATTTGTTCTTAGTCTCAATAAGAAGATTCTTCCCCCACTACTGAAAAGAAGAAGAAAGTTGAAGATCCTCCCGTGGTGACTCTAAAAAAGAAAATAATCAGGCGAGGGTCTCCACTTCCACCCTCCATGGATTTTGCATTGGAGAAACCCGATCCCTTGGAAAGGAAGAGGTCACCTACTATTCCAAGTCTTCCCATGATCCTTCTAAACCTAACTCTACTCTTATAAAATCTAGTCCTTCAAAATCATCTAATGTACCTTAAAAGTCAACCTCATTTTCCCAAACTTCTACTCCCTTATCTAAGCCTATCTTAACTTCAAAAAGAGTTCCTTCATCCCCCTAACTACATCTGCTCTATTCGATTACGTTGAACATACAAACATGACCAAAGTTTAGATTACTAAAATTTAGTATTTGTGAACATGCCTAGAGTAATTCAAGAGGTTGGTTGATATTGTCCAGAGTGGTTTCCCAAAATCCAAAATTGTGAATCCCAATCATAAATGCCTATTATAAAACCCACCTACACTTCCATCACAACATGTTCTTTCTTTGAGTGCATTAAAGACCAATAAGGTCAATCCTTTCTTTGTTTCCCTTCTCATCGGAGAATACAAATTCAATATTTGCATAGTATATTTAGGAGCCTCTTATAATGTAATGTCTATGAAGGTTTCCAATGCCCTCAAAATCACTATGACTCTAGAAGGTGGCTCTTATTACTCCATGGAGTCAAAGGAGGTCCCACTTGTAGGGAAGGTCAAAGATGCACAAGTGGGTCTTGTTGAATTTCAAGGTAAGAAGGTGTCAATGAATATCTTAGTAGCAGACATCCCTACCAAATTTGGAATGTTGTTACGTAGAAGCTTCTACCAAGATTTGGAGGGGGGGAATATAGATGAATTGGTCTTCATGATCATACCAGTTAAAGGAGATATGGAGAAATTTCTTCCTGTGAAAAATATGAGATATATAGTGTAAAATTAAGGAAGCCCAGAACTAACATATTATATCAAAATAGCAGGAGGATGAATATTTTTGTAATAATAGCAGAGGAGGATGATATTCCCATATAAATAGGACCAAATATCCCTTCTCGATGAGGTATTTATCTTGAAAATGTGTTGAGAATTTTTTAGTCATAAGAAGATAGCCTCGAGTTTCCGGATGATGTGAGCCATGAAGAAGAGGAGATGGATCTTGATGAATGTCAAGTGTAGAAATCAGCCAATGCATTTATCCATGATGAGGAGGTTTTCTCATTTCCATTCAAATATGAATATTCTCTCGATCATGTCATCCATGAAGAAGAAATCATTCTCATGATGACCATTTGAAAGATTTGAAGGAAGAGTCTTTGGAAGAACTCTTGAGAGCTTTAGGAGAAACATAAGATCTTGAACTAAGTCTTGAAATCCTAATGCAACCTAAGCATATGCAGTACAAATGTGAATCCAATTTGGAATTTGAAACAAATTTTAAGGTTGTTCATGATAAAATAAAGCAAGATGAAAAATTGGATGCCCATCCTGAGCCAATGGATGATAGATGTAATGATGAAGTGAAGTTTTCTCCTTTCTATTTGAAAGATGTTTCTTTTTTGATGAAAAAGTTGAGACAAAGATTTTTGAGGTCCTTGAAGTTGAGGCTCCCCTCATCAAAGAAATAGTGGAATGGAATGAGGCTCGAGATGATGAAGCAAATACTCTAAATGGTTTCCTTGAATTCGAAAATGAAGAGCCTTCAAATGAATGTAAGGGTAAGGGTGAAAGGACTCTGTGTTGGCTCCCAAATTTACACCCCTAGGGGAAAGGGGATTTAGATGTGTGGAAGAGGTTGGGTGTTAGATGGGGACCCTCACGATGTGTCATTTTTAGTGGGGAAGTTCTCCCTCCGGTCGCTCATCCACCCTTCCCGAGGGAGTGATGGGGAGGTACCTAAAAATAGGGTTCGGATGTGATCCCTACTACTTTTGACTTTGCCCAAGTAGGGTAAGAGGACTTGAGAGTTTGGTAAGGGGTATACATAATTTGGGGTGTGGATTTGGGATAATGGTCTAAGAACTTGAGGGACATATGGGGATCTGGGGCGTAACCACTAAATACACCACTCACTCAAAGGAGAGGTCGCCGAACAATGTAGACACTCGGGACCCGACGTGGACCGTGAAGGGAAAGTGGTTTTTGATCCGAGATTTTGTCCCAAAGTTTTAATGCATGAATTATGTGTGATTTGGTGATAAGGGACTTTGATTAGAGGTGAGAACAAGTGTAACAACCTTGAATTTCAAGACCCAATTTAGTAGATTTTTTTAAATTTATTTAACAACATATAGACATTCCTTTGCATTACAAAACAAATTACTAGCTTCGGCTAGTTAATGCAGCAAGTCTTATCATCTTAATAGTAAATATACATCCCCCTACATAATTAAATAGATAACTAGATAAGGTTATCTCATGTAGCATGTCATAATTAATTAATCCATCCTATAACATTGTGATAAACCTTGTGCAAATGTAAGAGTTAATATATCCCTAATCTCCACGATCACCCTTAACATTTGTTAGAATGTTCATAATTAGTCTCACTTACTTTTACGACTCGTGGTAGTGATAACATGTGACTGATCCTCTAGTGTCTACCTAGAGTTTCACTTAGTAAACTCCATCCTGCATCCTACACTTTGGGATTTGAGGAATCACGGTGATTAGACAATGTACCTAGTAAAGTAAATTACTTTGGCCAAAGTTTTCAAGTTGTACTATTTATGCTTAGTATAAATGAGTGCAAAACCCCTCTAAAATTGTCTTCCGATCACCTCACAAATGTCTCATCACAGTTATCTAGATTCATTATTCTTAGTCCATTAACTTAATGAATTATAGTTCATGCGTTTAACTACCTAGGTCAGAAGGATATAGTCTCGAAGTGATTATCACCTCATTGTCCCATTTCATACATTCTAACATTTTGATAAATAAAGTGTATTAAAACCTTAGTCAAGATTCCCGATAGGTCCTACTAGACTAATTTAATCACAACAAGCTTAACTTGTTTTTACCCTCCTAGTTAAGGCATTATTGACATCTTTAGGACTGCCCCTTTCACCTTTATTTATTCTAGGCTAGGTAATGCCGCTTCAAGTTGTACCTCTTACTCCATAAGGTAAATTAACCTCTTGGTTATGATCATGTTTCTTAGGTGTAGTAATTTACCATAAAATATTAAGTTCACCGTTCTTTACTTTAGAGCTCTTTCCTTTAAAATTGAACTTGAATTTCAACTATAATGTTCAAGATGTGTGCCCCCTTATTTATTATTCCCAAAAATCAATTGAGGCAGATTTATATCTTGGCATGGTTATCAATAGAAAAGATCATAGCCATTATTAAGTATAGACTAGATTAATATCGCTCCTTGTTTGAGGCTAATTCCCTAGCTTGATTAGACCTCCATACCCTTAGCATATATTATAGACCCAATAAATTTGTAGTTATGGAATGCACTATTTCAGTTTATATCTTGATTACATTACTTTCAAGTTTACTTCCCATTATGAGATTTAGGAAAATACCAAGACAATTACTCATATTCAACATTCTTACTTAAGAGACAAGAATAATATTTTTGCAAGTTAGACCATTTAGAAACAACCTTTAAACTCATTTTTGAACCATATGTTTTGACCCGATTTATCTTGATACAGAAGTAGATTTATACACTTTCTTATAACACATCTTAGTATCCTAGCTCATCCAGATTGATTCATGAAATGTAGGTTTTAATAACCATAGATTCTTTGAAGGGATTCATTTAATCATCTCAAGGTCCTCCCATCATATTGAGTTAGATCATAACCTGAAATGTTATAAATTTATAGAAATATTTCTTGATAAATAACTCCATTTTTAGTTCATAACTATTATCATTAGAAGCACAAAATATTTAATTGAAAGTTTCCTTATCTTGACATATCAATTGTTTCATTTGCTAACCACTCATGGACATAAATAATACATTCACAACGCTGCCATGAATTTGGTACAAATCCATTCTTCACTTTATTAATACTTAAAAACTTACGTCCACTAAGGACAATTACAAGAATGCTTTGCCAAGGCAAATACATATATCCAACAGTACATTTACAATTGGATCCAAGATCCATATTACAACATTCAATCAATGCAAACTTCCTCAAGCTGGAGTGAAACGATCCAACCAACCTTATTTAACCTGTGACACTATAAGTTTGAGGGGTGTTAGTTCAATGAACTAGAAAGAGTAATCCTACTTGTTACTCTAAGTTTTGAATCTTAATTAAGATTGGTCTATGAAACTAACTTATTCACCCACTGTAGTAGCAATGCTTCCACAATAGTTAGGGAACTAGAATTCCTTTAGCAATCCCAAAGTTGGTGAGAGAAGAAACACAAAAATATATGTGCAGTGCCCTTGAAGGTACACTCTGCATATGTTTCTTATGCCTTTTTAATCGCTAGTTGTGTGATTGATGGGGGAACACTAGTTTCCGAGTTGTGTCGGATCCATTACTATTGCACACACAACAACATTCCAATCAAAGAATTTAACATGTAAGGATCATCAAAATAATTTTTTTTTACATCAAACATTGTTTGGTTTAGTTTCTCATAACATAAAATTCAAACATATATATTTTCACCCGAAAAATGGCTAAGTATGGATTTTGAAAAAAATTCACGAGTTTCCCTTGTATTTTTCACTTTTAAATTTTTCCAGCAATTCAAATTAAATCATACAGATACATGAATGAAATAAATGCTTAAAAATAAAAGGTGTGGATCAAGTGATCCAACCCTCCGAGCTGGAAAATCTCAGGATATGAAAGGAAAATGAAATCTATCTAAACAAAGGATATATATATATATATATATATATATATATATATATATAGCTGATTTTATCAAGTATGATTTTACCTTTGTGGCGTGCTTATTTCATAATTATTTGTTCCTACAAGAGAGTTACCAGCTTGATTAGCTTATTAGCAATAATTTCATTTTCTTTCACTTCATAACCAACAATGAGTTGAGTTACATGCAACATTTAGAAGCGAAGTAAATCATTCCAACCCAACTCCTTCAAAATTTTCAACCGTCAGTAATACAACAGCCAAGAATATCACATTTTATTGAATTAAAATGTTTCAACACCAAGCAAAGAGAAACACTCGATAGAGATAACAATCCCAAGTCAATTTTTACTTCCAACAATTAAATAAATTACCAAAATCGATATCATTCATAATTATCACTAATTTTTTTGAAAAATTCTCAAAAATAGAATTCCCACTTCGATATTTCATTTCCAAGATTAAAGAATTTACCCAAATCAATTTCATTCATACCAACTCTTTTTTTTGCAAAAATAAAGATAGAATACCAAAATCAATTTTTCATTTTCAGTTAAATAATTTACCAAAATCGATTTCATTCATAGCCAACACTTATTTTTTTGTAAAAATCCCAAAGATAAAATACCCAAATCAATTTTTTATTTTTAGCAGTTTAATAGTTTACCAAAATCAATTTCATTCATAGCCAACACTTGTTTTTTTTACAAAAATCTCAAGGATAGAACACCCAAATTTATTTTTCATTTTCAAAAATTAAATAATTTACCAAAATCAATTTCATTCATAGCCAACACTTTTTTTAAAAAAAAATCTCAAAGATAGAATACCCAAATCAATTTTTTATTTTCAGCAGTTAAATAATTTACTAAAATCGATTTCATTCACAACCAACATTTTTTTTTTTTTGCAAAAATCTCAAAGATAGAATACTCAAATCAATTTTTTATTTTCAACAATTAAATAATTTACCAAAATTGATTTCATTCACAACCAACACTTTTTTTTTGCAAAAATATCAAAGATAGAATACCCAAATCAATTTTTCATTTTCAGCATTTAAATAATTTACCAAAATCAATTTCATTCATAGGACACTTTTTTTTTTGCAAAAATATCAAAAATAAAATTCCCACTTCGATATTTTATTTCCAACAGTTAAATAACTTACCCAAATCGATTTCATTCATAGCCAACACTTATTTTTTTGCAAAAATCTCAAAGATAGAATACCCAAATCGATTTTTCATTTTTAGCAGTTAAATAAATTACCAAAATCGATTTCATTCACAAGAAACACTTATTTTGTTTCAAAAATATCAAATATAAAATACCCAAATCGATTTTTTATTTTCAACAATTAAATAATTTACCAAAATCGATTTCATTCACAACCAACACTTATTTTTTTGCAAAAATATCAAGGATAGAATACCTAAATTGATTTTTCATTTTCAGCAGTTAAATAATTTATCAAAATCAATTTCATTCATAGTCAACACTTATTTTTTGTAAAAATATCAAGGATAGAATACCAAAATCAATTTTTCATTTTTAGCAGTTAAATGATTTACCAAAATCGATTTCATTCACAACCACCACTTTTTTTTTAAATCAAAATTTTCATATTCAAACAATAGTCTAAGTCTCCCCAAATATGTGTGGGTAGGAATTTTGTTAATATAACATTGCTTTTCAAAAATTAAATTAAATCTCCTCATCCATGGGAATGTCCACTATGGTGGATATATTATAATCATTTAACTTTTGACCACACCATGGTATTTAATGCCATTTCCAACATGAGCTCCAAAATAAATTATATACATATATTGAATATTCACGCTTTTACAGTGTTAAGTCACCACATTCCAATTTTTGTAGTCAAAACCATATAATCAAACATTACTTATTGATTCCATGGGTGTGACAATATGCCCCCAATATTCTAATGATGGTAATTTTAAAATAAGCCACAAATTAATGTTATAATGCCATTCCACCAGCTTATAAGCCTAAGAGTTTTTTTCCAAATACTACATCTCAAAAACAATTTCCGTAGTCATGAAATAATTATAATAATGACGCAATCAAACTAGACAACGAAGTTCCACAATTATAATCAATATGCATTTAATACTTATAATATGCAACATTTAATTATTCGAAAGACATACATTTTCCATTATTTGTATTTATCTGAATAATTTAAATGCCTAAAAAGGGTTAATTAGTGGGATGTTACAACAAGTAAGATATATTAAGTCGATAACGTGTTCTCCGGGTGGGTTAGTTGAATATGAGAGAGGTGATTCGGGACACGTGAGATGAGTTAAGGTTTTATTGAAAGTTATTTATATTTTTAGTAGGGAAGAAGGGGATATTGATAGAAAGAAAGGAGAGAAAGGGAAAGATCCATGAAGGGAAATGAGGGGAAATTGAGAGAGAAAAAGGCCAACCATCATCTGTCTTTGTTACCCTATGAATGCTTGTGAAGGAAATAAATGTGCCCCTTGTATGGAAATTATTTAGTAGGAAAAGCTCCGATAGAAACATATCTAAATTCCTGACAATCCAACTCAATATACCTAAGGTAGGATCATCTCATGAAATATCATGCTAAATAGTCTCGATCAAAGGACCGCAAAGAAATTACAAGTCATATCGCCAAATCTTACTTAGTCCATAGGGATATTTTTATAGGCTTAAAAAGTGAGGCTTTCAAGCACCCCCAGAAAACATCAAATACTCACACCCTTACTAGATGAGATCTAAACAAGTGCAAGATATGTTTTAAATTGAATTAAAATAATGATTCACAAAGAATTATAACAAAATACATACATCATTCCCTTTCAAAAATCATTTTGCAAAATAAAAAATAAGTGTCATAAATCTAAATGAATTCATTGGGTAGAAACCATTAAACTTAGGAAAAGACAAGGGAAACATATATTAATGCTCTCAAAGCCCGTTAATGATTGTATATATGCAATCATATTAACAAAAATTTCTGATAATTGAGTCACATAGAGAAAAATCTTCATCACAACATGTTCCTTCCCTCTGGTTCACAATGCCTCTGCAAATTCCCACCAAAATTTTCACCTCTAAGGGCCTCTCACCATTTTCACCCTTTTTCCAAGAGAAAAACCCCTCCTCTTTCCTCCTCTCCTCCTCTCTTTAAAATATCCCTCTTGCTTCTTATATATAACCTTATGTTTTTAGGGTTTTAAAGCATATTCCTCAGATACCCAAATAAATTGCCGATGCACTCAACTTCTCAGGGCCGCCATGAAACTACAATTGATTACTCACAAATAGTCTTCAATTCGGCCAACTATTTCCGTGTCTTACATACATCATTAATGACACAACCAAATATTTTCCAAGTCATATCACATTTAAAATTTAAAATTTAAAATTTCCACATGTGTATAATCATGATGTGGCTAGAAAGGTTAATGTGACAAGACATTCTTAAATTAGGAAGGAAATTCATCCTTTTTGGGTGACACGTTCCACATAAGCAATTGATATTTATTTAATCTCTACACGTACCTAATAATTGAAATTTGATATGGAATTAATTAGTGAAATGAAAATCCTTACCACACCATTACCACCATCATGTCTATTTAAACAGTTTGCCAACCTTTTCCATTTCATCACTTATCTATTTGAGATTTGTTTGTAGAATTTTAAAAAGCATTTCCTTTCTTGTCATCCCCTTTCACTTCAATATTCCTAGCAATGGCTTCATTTGCTTAAGATAAAATCCATCAGAGGAAGAATTGGCCCATTGGGCCAATTCTTTCAACTTTCAGGGATAAACAAAGCTTTGATTTTCTAGGTTTTTAGTGTACCAAATGCTAGGTTCAATCCTTACAATTTCCTTCATCAAGCTAACCTATTTTTTGTTTCATTAATTGCTTAGCCAAAATGTGCCCTTTTTTCCCAGTTTTCCAAACCCTACACTTTCACCTAGTTTGCCCAAAGTTCCATCTAGATCCCAAGTCCTTGAGGAACCACTAGTCTCATCATTTCCCACATGTTCATAATGACCATTGGCACATGATGAAGGCCTACTATGCCCCCTCTCTTCTGAAAAAGAGATCCATTTTTCCACCCAACATCAAGAATTAAAGAATGAGGTTCCATCCTCAGATGGTCATACGAGATAAACAAGAGGAACAACTTGTGGCTTTAGAGGCTGCTATGGAAGATATTAAATATTTGGTCACCTACATGCATTTCAATCCAAAAAGAGGAATTCCCTTCTTGACATCAAAATTTGTGATGCGACCCCAGTTCTAGAGGCCCACCCTACTAGAGGTCGACACACCAAAGTGGACAAAAGGGGAGGCTTGGTCTACGTGAATGGGTAAACTTACCTACGTGGAGGAGAGAGATGGTTAACATCTTAAATAGGCAAAGGATGAGTATCCCCTGAATTACGTGAGAAGGGGGTGTTGAGGGGTTTGATAGGGGGACATACAATTTGTCTTAAACATCATGGCCCATGAGGAATTCATCCGCCGTCACGACCGTTTTATGAGAGGTGCCCCAAATGTTACTACAACAATGGAAGTTTAATATATGTACCACCACCCCTAGGAGCCGATCCATGTTTTTACCTTATCTAATAAAACATATATATGTGCCACCATAATATATATATTGAAATGTATCTCGTTTTTATCATTTTGTTCATATATTAATATAGTGGAGGGCTAGGGCCCTTTAAATAGAACCCCCATTTTTCTACTGTAAGTGTTGCTTTGGATCATTTTTCTGTATATCATGTTCAACTTGTTAATTCATTTGAGCATCAAGCACATCCTTGCACTTCCTTATTTTCTCATTTGAAAATAAGAACACCCTCGAAACAGACATTCTATTTGGCCTTCATGTCTTAGTGTGTCACACTTAACTACATAGAAACATGGGAGAGAGAAGTAGGTCTTTGTCACTTTTCTCATCCTTATGAAGTGGGAGAAACTATATTTCTTTATCCTTTTTCTATTTTGAATTTGTAGGTTGGATCCGGAATAACACTTGCAAATTATATCAAAGCCAAACAAAAGTAAGTCAAGCCCTAGATCCTGAAATGTGATTCACTTTAAACAACTAAACAAGGGCATCTTCTCGAACACCAAGGAGGAATGTTTTTATATCATTTCCGGGTGGGATGAAGTGGATATCACCTACCCATATTTATGAGAGGGATATAACCCGAATTGGAGTTCCGAGGGAGCTTTAAAGTTACTTATTAGTTTAGGCCATACAACTCTAGAAATATTTAGCATCGGGGTTTCGAGGATAAATTGTATCCATCATATTCACATTTTAGTCAAGCATTCCCGAGATCCCGACTTTTCAATAACCCTTCAATCTATGATGTACCTTGAGTATGTAGAATCTTTAAGAACTTATTGTGGTGAAGGTAAGACCAACTACACAAATCATCCATTCGCCATAACACCCATAATAAGAAAAAAAAATACACCTCATAATTGATCCCCTATTAATCTATCTCCTTCGAGAAATGTTTTCAAATGGGAAAAAGATCTGAAATTAGGACAAATATATTTGGGTACCAACATCGGCTCTAGCATGGGGATGGATTCCCCCTACAGGTGTCCAAATCATACCAAAAAAAATACCGAAAGAATAAGATCATTCGCCTATCCATTGGGCAATAGAGTCAATAGATAATATTTTTTAAAACTGTAATTCACCACCATGAGAGAAAAAACCAACAACCAAGACACACCAATAGAAACCCCAAAAAGGAAAAATCACACCACTATACACTATAAAAGAAAACTAGCGAGGTCTAAAGACCCAAAAAAATTTTTTTATCACAACCCACCGAGATCCCATACGACACGCCTTTGTCTCATCTGGATACACAAGTTACCGCACCAACTCTTAAAAGCAATGATCACAATCACTTTAACTAAAACACTTGTCATCAACTGATTTCCATAATCTAGGAACCCCTCATCTTATAGGAACAAACTTATGTCACCATTTAGAACTGTAACTCTTCTCTTCCCCCTTAGCATAGTTCAGTCATACATAATTCCCTTTTCACAACACACCATATTATACATCAATCCAATGACCTGCATATGTTCCTTAAGATGTCTGATAAACCTATCTCTTTCCAAAGTAGATAAATTTCCATTTATCCAATTATTTTTAAAATTGACATATACATCAAGACGATGGTCAATGGACTCACCTATGTTTTTATTTACCATACCTACTTTTGAAAAGAGATCGTCTATTTCCATTGCATTTTTCCATAGGTAAAATGACACCAAACTCCATACACACATCAGTCTCATTTTTTGAAGGGAAGGAAATGACCTCTATCCCTTACTTCATAGGCAACTTAGTATCAACATCTTCTAGGATCAAAATCAAATCACTAACCTTACACCTTTCATCGGTGACACAACACTCTCAATATTGTTATATAAATGATATTCCTCTTTAACCAAGGTCATGACACCCTCTTCATGGACATGTGAGGATATCAACTCATCATCATTCTCATTTTATGGAAACTTATATGATAATCTGATATGTTTCTTGTGTTCCACTATTATATCAAGTAAAACACATTTGTCTTCTATTGAGGGGATATTTCCTTTATATTTGGCAATAATTTCAATATTTACCAAAACAAGATCATGACCAAATGAAGTGCAACCTATGTCTAAAACCAATGCATCAAAACCTTTGGTTAACTCCTAATATACCCTAGAGAGAGTATCCTAGATTTCATCAAAATTTCAGGAAAGTATAAGGTTAGCAGAAGACACCCCAACATTCTACTTTATAGACCTGTAATAGATCCTTGTCTTTTATGCCCAATTTCCCATTGTCAATGCTAAGCACATTATTCTCCACACAGGGGGCATGGGGCATAAATCATTTGTCATACTAGACACAAGTAAAATCAACCTGATCATTCTACTTAATACAATAATTAATTAGTGCATTAATGGTTAACACATGTCCCGTCATGTTATTTTCTTTATTCCTGAAACACATGAACCTTCTTCCTTCAACTGAGTATAAGGCATTCTCATCATCTTCATAAAATAAAGAAGCAAGGTCACCACTGAATTGTTCTACAAATAAAGTTACCATTTCTACCCACAATTAAACAGGGACTTGAGGTAAAGAATTAAACCATTCTCTAGCATCTCCTTGCAGTGTTTTCACAAGTAGGCTCATAAAAATATTTTCACATCTTACCTGGTATTCATGCATTGTTTCCTTAAACATAGCAAGATGTTGTTCCATAAAAGTATTATTGTATTCTAGAGACATAGGCAATTTGAGTTTGATCCCAATGGGGATTTGATGGGGGTATCCACATATTTTCTCAAAATCTAAGGGTTTGAATAAAACTAGCCTAAAACGGATTTTAGAAGGGAGAAAATCCTCACCACTATCACAGATACCCATGGAAAACCTCACAAGAAACTGACTCTTACAGATAAATCCTCATCATATAAAGTCTAGATGACACGATGGTAACCACCACATAGAGTTGAAACAAGCTACATATTTAGTCAAACCTTATCAAAATGAAAAACCTCTGGTCTAGTACAACCAAAAGGATAATGGAATTTCCACCACAATAATAACTCTAGAAAAAATAAATCGCATGACATTACAAAAATTCACCGATCAAAACACATTTCCAAATATCTTGAGAATTAACAAAAAAATGTTAGATCAAGAAACCAAATGAGTATCAGAAGTTCGAGTCCTCAAAATGGCACTAGAAAGGTGTTGGCTCCCAGATTTACACCCATGGGGAAAAGGGATTTGGATGTGCGGCAAAGGCCATGTGATGGAAGGGGACCCTCATGATGATTCATCTTAAAGTCGGGGAAGTTCTCCTCCGGTCGCCCATCCACATTTCCCAGGGGAGTGGTGGGGAGGTACCCAAAAAATGGGTGTGGCTGTGATCCCTGCTACTTTTGACTCTACCCAAGTTAGGGTGAGAGGACTTGAGAGTGTGGTCAGGGGTATATGGAATTTGGGGCACAAAGTTGGGATAATGGTTTGAGAAATCTAAAAGGGATAGATCGGGATTTGGTGTAACCACTAAATGCAATGCTTGCTTGAAAGAGTGGTCACTGAAAGATGTAAACACTCACAGACACGACGTGGACTACGAAGGGTAAGTGGATGTCTGACATGAGATTTTGTCCCAAAGTTTTAATGCATGAATTATGTGTGATCTGTTATAAGGGATTTTGAATTGGAGGTGAGAACAAACAACATATATTAAGTCAATAACATGTTCTTCTGAGAAGGTTAGTTGAATATGATTGAGGTAATTTGGGAACCACGAGATGAGTTAAGGTTTTATTGAAAATTATTTAATATTTTTAGTAGGGATGAAGTGGATCTCAATAGAAATAAGGGATAGAAAAGAAAAGATCTATGAAGGGAAATATGGGAAAGTGAGAGAATAAAATGCCAACCATCGTCTTTCCTTGTTACTCCATGAATGCTTGTGAAGGACATAAATGTGCCCCTTGTATGGAAATTGGTCCGGAAGGATAGCTCCATGCAGATCAATATCTAAATTCCTGAAAATCTAGCTCAGTATACCTAAGGCGAGATCATCTCATGCGAGATCATGCTAAATAGTCTAGATCAAGGAGCCCCAAGAAATTACAAGTCATACCCCTAAATCTTTCTTAGTCCGTAGGGAGATTTTTGCAGGATTTAGAAGTGAAGATTTCAAGTACCCATAGAAAACATCAAATAATCACACCCTTCCTAGATGAGATCTAAGAAAGTGCATGATATGTTTTAAATTGAATTACAACCATGATTCACAAAGAATTATAACAAAATACATCATTCCCTTTCAAACATCATTTTGCAAAAGAAAAAATAAGTGTCGTGAATCCAAATGAATTCATTAGGTAGAAACAATTAAACTTAGGAAAATACAAGGGACATGTAGTGCCCACTTCCCTTTGACACCTTTAGATACTGATCTTGATACGGTTGATCTTATTATGGACACTATTATGTTTTGATTTAGTATGATGTTGGGCTATGGACTTCATTGCTGATTGGACTTATACAGGATGCATGATGATTATTATAAACATTATATATATAGATGTTGATGCTTTATTTGACGTAGTTATATCATTGATGCTATCCAGGATATGTGATGTTTAATCATTTGATTATATATAGAAAATGAAAATTTTAAATGATGATAGAATGGTTGATTTTATTTATAAAATGGTATAGTCACTATTTCGATGTTGTGTTATGCAGTTATACTTACGATGCTTAGATTTATATTATATTATTTTTGAGCATTCTGATATGGCCATGAGGCTGAAGGAGGTATTTGTATTTTGCAGGCTATTTTATATCACAACAGACATAGGGGGATTGGAGACTAACCACAATGGAATTTTGGGTGGATTCAACACGGTCACCATGGCAACTAGTCATTTGCATGTTGTTTGTTGTTGGGGGTTCCCATGGGGGGGATCACCTTTATATGTGACCATGGGGGTTTGTATGTGGTCCTTATTTTATTGTTGTCTTGCATGTGTTTTATTTGTGAATGTGTCCATTCCTTTATTTAAATAGAATGTGAAAGATAAATTTAAATAAGACTTTCTTAAATATAGTTATTGATGTGTTGATCCTTGCATTTAATGTGTGTAAGAGAGTTGATCTTTGGAGTATAAAACACTTCACCATCTTGAAACTCAGATTTGTACTTGGAGGGTATTTTTGGAAGCTTGTGGGACAAGATAAACTTGTCCCACACCCATTAAAAGCTTCATACCAACTTTATCTTGATTGGAGTGTTTACTTTTGGCTCTTAAATGCATTTTTGCTTGTCAATCTTGCTTGTGTAAGTGTACTTTCTTACAAAAATTTAATTGGCTGTCCTTGAGGTGTAAGTGGAGGCTTGCAAGTAAAGTCGATTTGATTGGCATGAGGAGATTACATTCCTTTTTTTTGGTTTTTCATTTTTGGGGAGGATGATTATTTTCCACTTGCATTTTTGGAGAGAGTTGGGAAAGAGTCACATTTTTTCTCTTCTTCATATTTTTGTTGTTTTGGAGCTGCATGTTTTTGAAGCCATGGGAGTTCTTCTCTTGCTGGAATGTTGTTGTTAGATTGTCTCCTTGGCGTTGGAGAGAGATGTAGTTTTTCTAGACTGTCATTTCACCTACACTCAAACTTGTTGTTGGACTATCTTTTTGGGCATTCTTGTTTCTGTTTTGAGGACTGTTTTGGTGGACATTCAAGTGACTGTTGGGGCTGCATTCTTGGTATTTGAAGTTGTTGTTTTTGAACTGTGATTTGGGCATTCTTGTTGCTATTTTGAGGACTGTTTTGGTGGACATTCAAGTGATTGTTTGGGCTACATTCTTGGCATTTGAAGCTGTTATTTTTGAACTGTGATTTGGGCATTCTTGTTGCTATTTTGAGGACTGTTTTGGTGGACATTCAAGTGACTGTTGGGGCTGCATTCTTGGCATTTGAAGCTGTTGTTTTTGAACTGTTATTTGGGCATTCTTGTTGCTGTTTTGAGGACTATTTTGGTGGACATTCAAGTGACTGTTGGGGCTGCATTCTTGGCATTTGAAGCTACTGTTTTTGAACTATGATTTGGGAATTCTTGTTGTTGTTTTGAGGAATGTTTGGTAGACATTCAAGTGACTGTTGGGGCTGCATTATTGGATTTTTAAGATTTTATTTTTGAATTGTGATTTGGGCATTCTTGTTGCTGTTTTGAGGACTATTTTGGTGGACATTCAAGTGACCATTGGGGCTGCATTCTTGTATTTGAATATTTTTGTTTCTAAACTATGAGTTGGGCATTCTTGTTGCTATTTTGAAGACTATTTTGTGGACATTCAAATTAATATTTGGGGCTATCTTTTCTTGCTTGCAAAGGTGTTTTCATTGTTATGGCAAGGTAAGAGCTTGTTCATCTTTATACTGTTATTTTCTTGCATGTTATTATGGAATGTAAATGTGTGTCTCTTCTCCATTTGTCTGGTTGGGTAGACTGCCTAGGGATGGTGTAGGAGAAGGCTATGGGGAATCATTATGGGGGGCATAAGGGAATGCCATGGGCATCAAAGTTTTGTGGAGGGAGTTTTGGGTTTGGGATCCACCATGGAAAATAAATAGCTTGCATTTCTTACTTGTGGGGGCATAAGGGAAAACTTTTGGGGGCATAAGGGAAAATTTGTGGGGGTATAAGGAGGGGTTGGGAGGCATAAGGTTTACGAGATATGATATGTTATATTGGTAGTATGATTATAGGTGGATGGCCAATTCCTAATTGGGAGGCATAAGAAGCTTCCCCCATAGTCCTTGCTCCTTTGGCTTGATTAAATATAGCCTATGTGTTATTTGATTGTGAAATATAGTGGAAATCTATATGTGTGTCTTGGCTATTTTGTTGTTAAAAATCTACCTGTGTGTGTTGTGGAAGCCTGTGGATGTTGCCATGTGTTGAACCCCATCTTTCATTGTGTTGTGGTTGGGGCTCGGGGGCCAATGACGAGAGAGGCTTCATCTCTTCATTGGATATCTTGGTTGGGTAGAGAGCATTGCCTTTCCCCCTCTCTTCTTGCTGTGATCAATCGAAGGAAACATCTAAAGCATGCTGTTGTTTTGAAATCAGTCATGGTGTAGAGTTAACATCCATCATTGTTAGTTTACTTCTTGCTGTAATTTCCTTTACCCACTCTATGTGGATGGACTGTAACTTTCATTATATTGTAAAGATGTTGTATTGACCATGTAAGATGTATTTTGATTTGAGAAAGGGAAATAATCTTGTCTTCTTGCTGTTGAGAGAATTGTTATGGTATTGTATTTGTGCATTCATGGCATAATGAAAAAAGAGATATGTTGTTGCCTCCATTGGATTACATTTGTCCAAGTTGATTGCTCAATCGTAATGTAACTTCATGTTTGAAAGAATTACTTTGTTACATCTATTGGTATGAGGTTGTGTAAGAAAGAATCATTAAAATGCATGTAATTATCTATTTTGGAATATTGGAAGAAAATCTTTCCTAAGGGAATTATGTTATTCTTGTTACTTGTCTTGTTGGGAAACGTTCAATCTCTAAAGAAAAGAAGAACTTCGTTTAGATCTTGTTATCAATCATTGAAGAAAGAAGTTTGTTTTATGCTAGCATGAAAGGAATTTAAATGATGTTCTTACATACTTAAGAGTTGTTGTTTCAGTCAGTTAGAACACAGTAATATGATCTTCCCCTGCTTCACTTTGCATGCATGCTTAATCAACCAATGAATGAACCAAACAACCCCTCAAACTATTAAGTAATGAATGAAGTGAACCAACTAAGCCTTACAAGACCAAAACAGACCCAATACAAATCGAACACTCAAGGAATTTACCTTAGAAGCTTTCAATCAAACAAATTTAACAAAAGGATTCACTCAGAAAATTGCCAGTCTTGACTATAGGAGCTTGCAAGACTGTTTTGCAAAAATGAATATCTAAAACTCATCCAATCCTAAGTTTTATGATTTTTGTACAAAGTAGACATCATCACCTTTCCAAAAAGTCCAATTTTATCAAAAATGAGTTCCCAGTCAAAATTTATAGCATTTTGAAGTTCTTGTTGCAGGTAGTTCTAGAAGTTGCTACGGGCGAGGCCTACGGTTTCTACGGGCGGCTCTAGGTGCATAGCTTGAGGAGTTGCTTTATGGGCAGGACTGGAGGTGCTATAGGTGGTTGTAGATACAAAACCAAAGTTTCTACGGGTAGGTTTGTAGTTTCTACTGAGGTTGTTGTAGGCGTACATCCGGTTGTTACGGGTAGGCATGGATTTGCTATAGGTAGGCTTGTAGTTGTTACGGGTAGGCATGGAGTTGCTACGAGCAGGATTTTAGTTGCTATGGGCTGCTGTAGAGGACATGTAGTTTCTACAGGCTGTTGTAGGAGCACATCTGGAGTTGCTATAAGCTGGGGGCTACTACTTCAAAAGCTTATGACACCTTACATTTTGTACATGGAGACATCAAAACATCAGTTTGCACAAGAGACAAGATTTACCAAAGTAAACAATTATATTAGATCTTAATGAACATATTAAACTAAATGTATGCAAAATCATAACTTTGATCTCCTCTTGTGGTAGAATCAAACATGCATGTGTCTTAGACAATGCTTGTGATAGTTTTTAAACAAATATATATATATATATTTATATATATATAATATATATATATATATATTCCTCTTTCAGCTAACGTAACCTAGGTTGTTCATGGGTCTCAAGTGGGTTATTTAAGTTAGTGTTACATTTTGGTATCAGAGCGATGGTTCAAAATCATAGACCATTGGGCACACTAGAAAACTTGAGACATGGACTATAAACTTGGCACACCTTTGAATCTAAGAAAACAAACTTGTTTGAAAATTGAAAAGGAAATAAGTATGAAGAAATATTACCGTACTCTGTTCATTTAAAATTGCCAGAATTAAAATGATAATAAAATAATAAGTTGTTTGAGTTGTTGAATTGTTTAGTGGCATTTGGTCTAAACCCGGGTAACTAAGGATGTCAGATTAAATTGATTTTGGTGAACTTCTAGTATAGTAGAAACTTGGTTTTCCTCTTTGAAAATGTGTTCATTTTACAAGTCCTAAAACTTGATTTAATTATAGGATGCATTAAGCCCTTTGCTGAGACCCTTCCTTATTGGATTTTTGGAATGATAAGTTGTATGATGTGATTTTTCTTGTTGGACAAGTAGTGTTTGTGTTCAGGTCGAGAAGAGTTAATTAGGAGCTATTTAGATCTTCCTTCCTTCAGGGGTTAGGAAAGAGGGTTTGGTTGTCTAGTTTTCCATTTTGTTACCCATATGAGAGAGTGGACACTAAGTATGGGTGTCGTTTGGGGCCCAATCCTATGTATGTGTTCTTGGAACTAACCTCGAGGTAGAGTACCCCTATTAGCGGCCATGAAAAGTTGCAGAGTGAATGTGGTGTTAAATTTTGTGTTTTACATTCATAATCTTGTGTATTTTATCAAGGACCAGCATCTTACTTTATGATTAGATTGAGAAGATATGAGAATCTTTTATTTATTTATGATTTCGTAAGAATTTTCAAACTTTGTAATGTGGCTACTTAGCCACTTTTATTGATTTTCAATATTTCTTAGACTTTATTTGATTGATGACTCGGAGCTCATGATGTTGTTGGCTACATGGGTAAATGTTACGTGGTTTCCTTCTTGCATGTTGTTGAGTTGGTTCTATGCTTCATGTATGGTGACAATTGTCATATGGGGGTACACCATGGGTGTCTTGAATTTATTTTTAGGTGCTTAAATTCATTCCTTGGTTATGATTGCATGGAACCTTGAGTGTGTCTAAGGTCTTAGAGCGACCCTTTTGTTGCTTGACCTTGCTAGAAAGAAAGTTTGTTGTGTAGGGTGGACTAGAGGGCAGTATAACAGTGGTAGCGGTGATTCTATTTCAATTTGGTAAGAGCTTGGCCCTTGTCGGAATAGAAGTGTTTATTTATGGGCTTTTAGATTTTGTTAGGATTGGATTGCCTTTGGTTGACTGCAAATGTTACTGGAAATTTTTTTGTTTTGATAGTGACTTTTCATCGATGGCATGTTAAATTGTATCTTGGGTTCCTGGTTGCATCATAGAAAGTTTTGACCCATGGAATGTATGCATCTTGGTAATTATGGAAAGATCTAAGCCCTTTCAGGAAGTTTGTTTATTTAATTGTACTTGTTTTTCTCTCTTGACTTATGAATAAGTCTACCCTTACCTTAAATTTCCTTTTCTATGAATAACATTCTATGACCTATTAATCTTTGGGTTACTTGGAAACACTTATGGATGTTTTGGGTCTTTTGGACCCTTCTCTTAGAGATGTTATTTTGGTAGATATTAATAGTTAATCTCGATGGTGCTTATATTGTACTTCCTCCTTTAAAAAAAAACTGTAATTCTTCGCTATAAAGTCCATGATTTGGTAAATTATTTGGTTGCCCCATTGCATTTGATGCTTTCTAGTGTGGATGTAGTGTCCTTGGAGTAAAGTTGCATTGTCATCGGCTTGCTTCATTGGTGGTATCTTGTGGGGACGTGAGAATTGATTGGAAAACCTTATTTGGTTATTAGGGAATAAAATGTTACCATCCTAAACAAAAAAATAAAAATTGTTAAACCTTAATAGATTCGTAAAAGTAATATTATACCTCTTTAATGAGCCTTCCTTGAAAATTTCTTGTGATACTTGTGGGGACCCACTAAGAATGTTTAATGATGCTTGAAATTATTTAGTGAATTTTTGAAATCTTGGTGTGATTCATGTTGGTTCATTGTTTCCTAGTTCTTACAAAAATTAATGATGTGATTTATATGACAAATGTCTCTTGTTCCTGTAGAATTAAAATTGTGGTGTGTTGATTTATACCTCTTTCCCATTAAAAAAAAGTAATTATGTGATATGTTTGAACCTTCCTTCTCATTAAAATTTGATTGATAAGACGACTCAACCGAAATGCCTTAAAACTATAATTAAGGATATTTGACTTTCGAACTTAACAAATAAACTGGAGCATAGAAAAAGGGAAGTGATCCTTGTTATACCCTTGGTAGATTAATAGAAGAAATATATAAAAAACCATGTAGAAGAATAGCAAGGGAATCTTGTCCATCCACCTTCCTTGCAAGTAAATTAAATGCTCTCTACCTATACAAAATGGTGAGACATCATGCCCACCTTAGTGGTGCTCTTTATAATGTAAACTGATAATGTCATAATAGAAGGAAGTTTGTAACTAAGGAAGCATGAAAGGAATGTTCTTAACAAGAAAAGCTATAACTTTTGACTTAATAAGTTGATTTATAAAATAAGTAAGATTTATGTGTATTGAGTGCAATGTGTAGTTGAACCTGTAGTTTTGTCGTCTACCTGAAATTGTGAAACCCTGGTGGATAGTAATGTGTTCTAGTTGCTTATTACTTCTTGTCCATGGATGTATGTGCCTTTCTTGTGGGATTTTTGGGTCATCACACCCTTATCATCCGTAGCTCGATGGATGTGAGTTGTGGTCCTTTTGGATTGAGACTTATCTATTGTTTGAGAAGCAACCTCCGTGTGTGTTGTCTTGTCCTTGGAAACCTAAGTTGTTGTAATTTTAAGGCAACATATGTTAAGGATATAAGATAATTTGGGAAGTCTTCTTTTCTTCATATCTTCTTGGGTCACCTTGTTGTTGTAGCCCTTTTTCCCATTAGGATGGAAGTGCAAGATGATGTTATTCACCCTTGGATTTGATTGGACCCCATGTTGCTTGATCTTCTCCCAGTGACCTTGAGTGGTCCTTGATGTTTCTTGTGCTCCCTTTATGGTTATTCCGAGCTTGAGTAGGAAATAAGATAAATAAATCTCATTGTGATATAAGGTATGGTACTTGTATTGTTATGTTAGTTGTTAGGGGAGATATAAATGTATATGTATATATTTTCCTTTGCTAAATGGTTGACTTCTTTAGTTTGGTTGTTTGGTGTGTTCGATTCTTAAAACAAAAGTGTAAAATTAGACTATAGGAAACCTTGTGGTCATGAATTTGCTTAGTATTACCATGAAAAGTTATTTGTACCCTCTCGAGATTATAGAAGTTCCTTCCGAGAATAGTTCCTTTATTTTAAATGCTTGTTGTTTTAGGTGTCCTTGTTGGTTAACCTCATCCTTTGTGACCCTCAAATTGTGGACCTTGAGTAGACTTGTTCATCATGCAAATTTGGTCATAGTTGATTTTGCTAGCCTTGTCTAGACAACGAACCTTGAAATCATGGCTTTAACGTGTAGAAAACTTAACCTTTATTAATGTGGTATGTGTATCAGTGGGAAACTATGTGGTCATCTCAAGTTATGGAAATTCTCCCGTAATTCTCTTACTTGGTGGTTACTCTTAATAATCTTTTGGAACTCTTCATGTTATATTGTTATATGTTGTATCTTGTTTGATAACGTAAAGTTACTCCTTAGATTTGAATGCTCGTAGCCTTGCATGCAGAAATTTTAGGATTCATCCTTCAATCTTCCTTCTTATTATTAAATTACATTGGACCAAACTGGAGTTCTGTAGACCCACACTTGTTTGAAGCAAACAATCCCATAATGGGAGTGATCCTTTTTATATGGTAGTTATTCCTATCTCTCTTTCCCGTCACTTCTAGGAGGAAGTCGAGTCTAAGGGGAGGGGGTAGTGCCCACTTCCCTTTGACACCTTTAGATACTGATCTTGATATGGTTGATCTTATTATGGACACTATTATGTTTTGATTTAGTATGATGTTGGGCTATGGACTTCATTGTTGATTGGACTTATACAGGATGCATGATGATTATTATAAACATTATATATATAGATGTTGATGCTTTATTTGACATAATTATATCATTGATGCTATCTGGATATGTGATGTTTAATCATTTGATTATATATAGAAAATGAAAATTTTAAATGATGATAGAATGGTTGATTTTATTTATAAAATGGTATAGTCACTATTTCGATGTTGTGTTATGCAGTTATACTTACGATGCTTAGATTTATATTATATTATTTTTGAGTGTTCTGATATGGCCACGAGGCCAAAGGAGGTATTTGTATTTTGCTAGGCTATTTTATATCACAAAGTAGACATCAGGGGGATTGGAGACTAACCACAATGGAATTTTGGATGGATTCAACATGGTCACCATGGCAACTAGTCATTTGCATGTTGTTTGTTGTTGGGGGGTTCCCATGGGGGGGATCACCTTTATATGTGACCATGGGGGTTTGTGTGTGGTCCTTATTTTATTGTTGTCTTGCATGTGTTTTATTTGTGAATGTGTCCATTCCTTTATTTAAATAGAATGTGAAAGATAAATTTAAATAAGATTTTCTTAAATATAATTATTGATGTGTTGATCCTTGCATTTAATGTGTGTAAGAGAGTTGATCTTTGGAGTATAAAACACTTCACCATCTTGAAACTCGGATTTGTACTTGGAGGGTATTTTTGGAAGCTTGTGGGACAAGCTAAACTTGTCCCACACCCATTAAAAGCTTCATACCAACTTTATCTTGATTGGAGTGTTTACTTTTGCCTCTTAAATGCATTTTTTCTTGTCAATCTTGCTTGTGTAAGTGTACTTTCTTACAAAAATTTAATTGGCTGTCCTTGAGGTGTAAGTGGAGGCTTGCAAGTAAAGTCGATTTGATTGGCATGAGGAGATTACATTCCTTTTTTGGGTTTTCATTTTTTTGGGAGGATGATTATTTTCCACTTGCATTTTGGAGAGAGTGGGAAAGAGTCACATTTTTCTCTTCTTCATCTTTTTGTTGTTTTGGAGCTGCATGTTTTTGGAAGCCATGGGAGTTCTTCTCTTGTTGGAATGTTGCTGTTAGATTGTCTCCTTGGTGTTAGAGAGAGATGTTGTTTTTTTGGACTATCATTTCACCTCCATTCAAGCTTGTTGTTGGACTATCTTTTGGGCATTCTTGTTGTTGTTTTGAGGACTGTTTTGGTGGACATTCAAGTGACTGTTGGGGCTGCATTATTGGCATTTGAAGCTGTTGTTTTTGAACTATGATTTTGGGCAATCTTGTTGCCATTTTGAGGACTGTTTTGGTGGACATTCAAGTGATTGTTGGGGCTGCATTCTTGGCATTTGAAGCTGTTGTTTTTGAACTGTGATTTGGGCATTCTTGTTGCTATTTTGAGGACTGTTTTGGTGGACATTCAAGTGATTATTGGGGCTACATTATTGGTATTTGAAGCTGCTATTTTTGAAATGCAATTTGGGCATTCTTATTGTTGTTTTGAGGCTGTTTTGGTGGACATTCAAGTATTTGTTGGAGCTGCATTCTTGGCATTTGAATATGTTGTTTTTGAACTATGATTTGGGAATTCTTGTTGCTGTTTTGAGGACTATTTTGGTGGACATTCAAGTGACTGTTAGGGCTACATTATTGCATTTGAAGTTGTTGTTTTTGAACTGTGATTTGGGCATTCTTGTTGTTGTTTTGAGGACTATTTTGGTGGACATTCAAGTGATTGTTGGGGCTGCATTATTGGTATTTGAAGCTGCTGTTTTTGAACTGTGATTTGGGCATTCTTGTTGCTGTTTTGAGGATTATTTTGGTGGACATTCAAGTGACCGTTGGGGCTGCATTCTTGTATTTGAAGACTGTTGTTTCTAAACTGTGAGTTGGGCATTCCTATTGTTGTTTTGAAGACTATTTTGTGGACATTCAAATTAATATTTGGGGCTGTCTTTTCTTACTTGCAAAGGTGTTGTCATTGCTATGGAAAGGTAAGAGCTTGTTCATCTTTATACTGTTATTTTCTTGCATGTTATTATGGAATGTAAATGTGTGTCTCTTCTCCATTTTTCTGGTTTGGTAGACTACCTAGGGATGGTGTAGGAGAAGGCTATGGGGAATCATTATGGGGGCATAAGGGAATGCCATGGGCATCAGAGTTTTATAGAGGGAGTTTTGGGTTTGGGATCCACCATGGAAAATAAATAGCTTGCATTTCTTACTTATGGGGGAATAAGGGAAACTTTTGGGGGCATAAGGGTAAATTTGTCAAGGGGCATAAGGAGGGGTTGGGAGGCATAAGGTTTACAGGATATGATATGTTATATTGGTGGTATGATTATAGGTGGATGCCCAATTCCCAATTGGGAGGCATAAGAAGCTTCCCCCATAGTCCTTGCTCCTTTGGCTTGATTAAATATAGCCTATGTGTTGTTTGATTGTGAAATATAGTGGAAATATATATGTGTGTCTTGGCTATTTTGTTGTTAAAAATCTACCTGTGTGTGTTGTGGAAGCCTGTGGATGTTTCCATGCATTGAACCCCATCTTTCATTGTGTTTTGGTTGGGGTTGAGGGCCAATGACGAGAGAGGCTTCATCTCTTCATTGGATATCTTGGTTGGGCGGAGAGCGTTTCCTTTCCCCCTCTCTTCTTGTTGTGATCAATCGAAGGAAACATCTAAAGCATGTTGTTGTTTTGAAATCAGTCATGGTGTAGAGTTAACATCCATCATTGTTAGTTTACTTCTTGTTGTAATTTCCTTTACCCACTCTTTGTGGATGGACTGTAACTTTCATTATATTGTAAAGATGTTGTATTGACCATGCAAGATGTATTTTGATTTGAGAAAGGGAAACAATCTTGTCTTCTTGCTATTGAGAGAACTATTATGGTATTGTATTTGTGCATTCATGGCATAATGAAAAAAAGAGATATGTTCTTTACCTCCATTGGAAGGCATTTGTCCAAGTTGATTTCTCAATCATAATGTAACTTCATGTTTGAAATAATTACTTTGTTGCATCCATTGGTATGAGGTGGTGTAAGGAAGAATATTTCAAATGCATTTAGTTCTCTATTTTGGAATATTGGAAGCAAATCTTGCCTAGGGGAATTATGTTATTCTTGTTACTTGTCTTGCTGGGAAACGTTCAATCTCTAAAGAAAAATAAGAAATTCGTTTAGATATTGTTATCAACCATTAAAGAAATAAGTTTGTTTTATGCTAGAATGAAATGACTTTAAATTATGTTCTTACATAATTAAGATTTGTTGTTTTGATCGGTTAGAACACAATAATATGATCTTCCCCTGCATCACTTTGCATGCATGCTTAACCAACCAAACAACCCCTCAAACCATTAAGTAATGAATGAAGTGAACCAAATAAGCCTTGCAAGACCAAAACAGACCCAATACAAATCTACACACTCAAGAAATTTACCTTAGAAGATTTCAATCAAACAAATTTAACAAAAATGATTCACTCAAAAAATTTTCAGTCTTGACTGTAGGAGCCTGTAGGACTGTTTTACAAAAATGACTATCTAAACCTCATCCAATCCTAATTTTTATGATTGATGTGCAAATTAGACATCGTCACCTTTCCAAAAAGTCCAATTTTATCAAAAATTGATTTCCCAATCAAAATTTATAGCATTTTAAAGTTCTTTGCAGGTACTTCTTAAAGTTGCTACGAGCGAGCCTACAATTGCTACGAGGTGGTTATAGGTGCATAGCCAAAGTTGCTATGGGTAGGCATGGAGTTGCTACAGGGCAGCTATAGGTGCATAAACAAAGTTTCTACGGGTAGGTTTACGGTTGCTACGGCTCATTTGAGGCGCACAACCGATTCTTCTGAGTAGGTATGGAGTCACGGGTAGGATTGAAGTTACTATATCACCCTCTTTCCTCCTTTCCTCCTCTCTTTAAAATCTCCCTCTTGCATCTTATATATCACCTTATGTTTTTAGGGTGTTAGATTATATTCCTCAAATACCCAAAAAAATTGTCGTTGTCATCAACTGCTCGAGGCCGCCATGAAACTACAATTGTTTACTCACAAACAACCGTCAATTCTGAAAACTACCACCATGTCTTACATACGTCGTTAATGACACAACCAAATATTTTCCAAGTCATATCAAATTTAACATTTTAAATTTCCACATGTGTATAATCATGATGTGGCTAGAAAGGTTATTATGATAAGACATTCTTGAATGGGTAGGTAATTAATCCTTTTCTAACGACATGTTCCCCATAAAAAATATCTTTATTTAAGCTCCACACACTCTTGAAAATTGAAATTTGATATGGCATTAAATAGTGAAATGATATTCCTTGCCACATCATTTCCACTTCCATGCCTATTTAAACGGTTTACCAGCCCTTTCCATTTCAAGATTTCTATAGAATTTTGAAACCATTTCCTTTCATTTTGTCCTCTTTCACTTCAATATTCATAACAATGGCTTCATATTTCCTAAGCTCAAATCCATCGGAGGAGAATTGGACCATATGGGCCAATTCTTTCAACTTTCAGAGCCAAACAAGGCTTTGATTTGCTAGGTTTTTAGTGTACCAAATGCTAGGGCCAATCCTCAAGATTGCCTTCATCCGCCCTGGTTTTATTTTTCACTAATTGCCTAGCCAAAATGTGCCCTTCTTTCCTAGTTTTCCAAACCCTGTATTTTCACCTGGTTCACCTAGAGTTCCATATAGATCCTAAGTTCCTTAGGAACCACTAGTATCATCATTCCCCATGTGTTCATGATGACCATTGGCACATGATTAAGGCCTACTATGCCCATCTCTTCTAGAAACCAAGATCCAATTTCTCACCCAACATTAGGAATTAAAGAATGAGGGTCCATCCTCAGATGGTCATATGAGAAAAATAGTGGAGAAAATTATGGCTTTGGATTTTTCCATGGAATATATTCAAGTTGTGGTTTGCCTACACATGTTTCAACCAAAAAAGAGGCATACCCTTCCTAATGTCAAAATTTTACATGTGACCCTAGTTCCAGAGGCCCACCCTTCCAGAGGATGGCACACCAAAGTGTACGAAATGGGAGGGATTTTTTTGTGTGAATGGGT
Source organism: Taxus wallichiana var. yunnanensis (assembly GCA_018340775.1). Classification (NCBI taxonomy): domain Eukaryota; kingdom Viridiplantae; phylum Streptophyta; class Pinopsida; order Cupressales; family Taxaceae; genus Taxus; species Taxus wallichiana. Next base: position 369,047,398 of record CM031233.1, read on the forward strand.
GAACTCACATGTTCAGAGGAGAGAGTTGGTTGACATCCTGAATGGGCCAAGGATGAGTATCACTGAATTGTGTGAGAAGGGGATGTCAAGGGGTCTGGTGGGGGACATATAGTTCGTCTTCAGTTTTGTGGACCATGAGGACTTCATCCAGTGTCATGAATAGTTTTTGAGAGGTGCCCCTAATGTTACTCCAGTAATGGAAGTTTAATATATGTGCCACCATATTATATATATCAAAATGTATCTCATTTTTCTCATTTTGTTTGTATATTAATATAGCGGAGGGATGGGGCCCCTTAAATAGAACCCCATTTTACTATTGTAAGTGTTGCTTCAAATTAGATTTATGTATATCATGTGCAAATTGTTAATTCATTTGAGCATTCTTACACAACCTTACACTTCCTTGTGTTCTCATTTGAAAATAAGAATTTCCTCAAATCAGACATTCTATTTGACCTTCTTGTGTCAGTGTTTCACACATAATTGCATAGAAATATGGGAGAGAGAAAAAGTTCTTTTTCAATTTTAACATCCTTACGAACTTGGAGAAACTATATTTATTTATCATTCTTCTTTTTTCAATTAGTTGTTCGGGTCCGGAACAACATTTGCAAATTGTATCAAAGCCAGACAAAAGTAAGTCGGGCCTTAGATCCCGAAATGTGATTTACTTTAAATAAATAAACAAGGGCCTCTTCTGGACACCGGGAAGAGCTATTATTAGATCATTTATGGGTGGGGCCTAGAAGTGGATATCACCTACCCATCTTTATGACAGGGATATAACCCCGAATTAGAGTTCTGAGGGAACTTTAAAGTTACTTAGCAATTTAGGTCATACAACTATGGAAATATCTAGCCTCTAGGCTTTGGGATAAATTATCCATCATATTCTCTTGTTGGCCAAGCATTCTGAGATCCGAATTTGCATTAACCCTTTAATCTATAATTTAGCTTGAGTATATGCATAATCTTCAATGAACTTATTATGGAAAAGGTAAGACCAATTGCAAAAATCATCTATCCGACCATAATGCCCATAATAAGAAAAATAAATACACCTCAAAATTAATCCCCTATTGATCTATCTCCATTGAGGAATGTTTTAAAAGGGTAAAAAGGGATGAAATTAGGATAGATATATTTGAGTACCAACACTCCATACAAGAAATATTGGAAACAATAGACTGTATACGGAAGATCCCAAGCTAATTCTTGACCTCTTGACTCATGCTATGACCATACAAGATGGGTATGAGGTTATTTTGATCCTCCATCAAATGTCCAAACACCTTATTATTATATGGTACATAAATATGGATTCAAGGATTCCTGAAGAAAATATATCCATGAACTTGAATTTGGGAAAGGATAAATCTCAAGATACTCAAATTATTCAAACAAAAAAATCCATGGGGAAACGATGAGATGCTCAATGAAAATTCAAGTAATGTGGGTGAACACGAAAGGCAATTGGCATTTGAAATTGATTTCAAGGAAATTAAAGGCAATGGAATTTCTAAGTGAAGCTCAAAACATCAAAGAGACCATGTAGGCTCACTCCTTCCAAGTATACATGTAGTCATGAAAGCACTTGGATTTTATAAACAGTTGAGGAGAGGAGGCTTCTTTCTTGAACAATCAACGGCTTCACAAAACATCATAATTTAGTGTTATCCCTTTAGGGGTAAATTCTAAAAAAGAAAGTAATTATGTGAAAGCGGGTTGTTCCCCACCCTTTACCATAGGTGAACTAGATGTGTTTCTATTTTAGTCATGGTGTGTTTCCCTTCTGTTGTGTGTGTGTGTGTGTGTAATCCTTCTAGTTGATCTCTTTCAAGTTGTATCAATCTGTGTACCCCAATGGAGAAGACACTGGTTCAATTTATAAATTGAGATTATGGGATTCCTCATGTTATGTCCTCACTTTTATTGAACCAAAATATGTCCCAAAGCTAGAGGCAACTGTTATCCTATGCTTTTACAAGGTCAAAATTCACTTGAAAATAGGAGAACTATGCCTTAGAGTCAAAAACTTCATTCTAGACCTTTCTTGACACCCCTTCAGCCAACTTATCCCATGTGTCAGTCTTATCATGTCCATCCAGTGGTCCATATATGTGTTTCACCCTTCCCCATAAGTTATTTATGGAGAAAACGATTATTCAAGTACTTCTCAAAGTGGATTTTATAACAAGCTTAGGAAGGGCTATCATCATCCTTTCTAAGACAAGTGCATACCCTCTAAAGATGATAAAAGGCCCAAATTCATCAAGGATGTGTATTCAAAAGCTAGAGTTATTGAGAAACTAATCATGTAAGATTTTGGGAAGATTTAGAATACTCGGGAGAAGATTAATCAAAAGTGGGTTTTTGAGGCTAAAGGAGCTTGCATCATAAAAGAGCACCTAGAATTCAAGAGGTGATTTCATGAGCTCTAGAATGAGTTATGACCCAAAAGAATTATCAATGAAAATTATTTTTAGTCCCCTAGATGGTGGTAAAATCAGATTTATCATAAACCCCGTGAATTTTTCTAGGAAACTCATTATTTTTAGGCACAACTAGTGATCCTGATAAAACATGATGTTTTTGAGAGGGTTTCAGAAATAATCAAGACATGAGAGATATCAAATCCTTCTAAAAATGTTTTTTCCAATCAATTTCATCTAAAGATGTGCAAGAAAAGTCATATGGGAGCTCAAGTTATGTCTGTTTCAAGTTGTCACCCAAGGTATGATGTTTAAAAGTCAATGAAATTTTTGAAGGACACATGGGAGCATGAGGTTGAGGCACACTTTTGTGCCCCCGTTATCCCTTTTCAAGGGGACAAGGTGGACATAAAATTTTCTCCTCCCACTTAGGCTTCATGGTCACTCCATGTGACCCCGGTGACTCCATATAGCCCCTTTGACCTATTTGACTAGCCCCCTCACCTACTCCCATATCTGTGACAAGTGGCACCCTAGGACTTCCCCTAAGTTCTCCATGTGACCACAATATGACTCTCAGGTGCTTGTTTTTAGCCTCTTCCACTTCTCTTTCCAACACATGAATGAAAATGGTACTTTGGGGCTAAGACACATTTTGTGCCCCCATTGTCCGTTTTCTAAGGGGCCAAGGGGGAAAAAACAATATGTCCCCATCCTCCTCAAGGTTTCCAAAAATATATAAGAAAAACTTCACCATTTTTCTCTCATTCACCAAAATTCCTCCATTTTCACTCAAAACTCAAGTGAATTTTTCTAGATTTCTCTTCCATTTTCTCTCTCTCTCACTCACTCCACCATATCCCCATGATCTAGAACAATGATTTTGCAAAGAAAAACTAAAAATTCCATGATCCATGCTCCATTTTCATTCTAGAACAAAGGTGCACATGAAAACTAAAAAATAATATATCTAAAAAACCAGGGCATGGTTTGATCTTTTTTTTTTACATTATTCTACATTTTTAAAGGCCTTAAAAACCCAAGTGATGGATTTCACATGCACTAGGAGAAACGTTTTGTAGTGAAAAAACTCTAGTTTCATAGAACCAAAATTTAAAAATTTAATATCTTCCGTTCTAGAGATTGGGTTGAGTCGAAAATTTCAGAGGTGTAATAAAGACAAAAAAACCATATCAAAAAACTGATTTCACCAAAATCCAAGGGACAAAAAGCCATTAACTAAAAATAGTAAGCTCTTACACAAGCACTTAATATTTTTAGTAATATCTCATAGTGAGTGATTTCAGAAAAGGTATTGTGCATAGGGAGAAAATGGAAAGAGAATCAAAGTGATCGAATTTAGAAGGGTGAGAAATCTCCATTTTCTAAAAATAGTAAACCCCCTTTTTTGGGTACATAGAAGTGCCTTAATACCATGAAATTTAAATTCACAGTGTGTAAACAAAATCAACTCTTTCTTATGAGCATGAAAACATGGGAGACAAAGATATCACTCACATGGATCTCAATGATCTTAGAGGAAGCATTCTCGTTGATTTCTAATTATGGTGATCCATGTCTTCAAGATGATAGAATTTTAATGGTTTGATGGTCTAAGGGACTATTCCAATTTCTCATTTCACATGCATAATCAGTCACGAAGGAATGTTGGTGTTTCATGGTTTGGAATGATTATTTCATACTATAGAATGATGGTTTGGTTTCAATAATGTACTCATAAGTGCTCATCACTTGTATTGGAAGGTTCATCATTCCATGGAGCAATATTTGTTAGGAATGTGGCCATGTAGTAGAAGGCATCAATGATTGGTTTCCATCCTAACTTCTTTAGAGTGGACCTCCATGAGCAACATTCATGGTCATCTAGGTGATCATTCAATAGTGTTTCTAAAATACTTAGTTCAAGGTGTATGTGCATCATCCAAAGGAGGTTTCTCATAGTGTACAAAGTTCAAGGAGCCAGAGTTCATTGCATTAAGCATTTCATCAGTTCATCAGTGAGGCTAATCTTCAGTAGAGGTGACATCTTCATAAGATTTCTTCTTCCCTCTCTTCTCTCCTTCTTTCTCCTCTTCTCTACCATGCCTTATAATTATTTGTTATGAGAAATCATGATTTTTTTCCTATTCATTTAAATGTGACTTTAGAAAACATTATAATAATTCACCCTTAATTAATAAAAGGGGACTTAATTTCATCTCTAGGAATTCGAAAAGTCACATGTTTTGGAGGAAAAATGAAATGTCATGTTGGGGTAAGGATAAGATACTTATTAGTTCTATAAATTGTAATGGCACCCTTGTTTCAGAGGGTTGTCAATTTTGTATGCTCATGAGAGAATATGACTTGTGAAGAAATAAAAGAGAGATTTTTCTTCTTTCATCTTTCTCTATGTTCTTCTTGTTCTCACTATGTACAATTTTTCCAAAGCATCAATGAAGAAAGAAGGAGTTTGTTTCCTTTTTTATAAGGATATTTTGAAAACTTTATGTTCTTTATCTTTTCTTGTCTTGTTACAATTTTAAATTTGTTTTTCTTCTATATCTATGTGTGTTGAAGTACTTTGATTAATGGTTATAGGCATCTTATTTTCTACCTACAATATTAATCCTCCCTCTCTTTTACCACTCCCTTTCTAAATCTCATAGAAAATTACTCTCTTGAAAGTAATTGCAAGATGTTTCTATAGAGGTCGAGTGGAGTGTCCCATTTTGATCCCAGTAGTTAAGGCACCATGATTTCAATTTCATGCATGCATAATAAGTGGAGTTGCACCACCCAAAGCAGAGGGACCTAGAGTCATTGAGACGTTGGAAAATACCCATCAATTTATCCACCTAAAAATTTTTGTCGCCAATATTTTTTCACACCCACTATGGAAAAGACTTGGCAATAATCTGCACCCAAAATACGGGCACAAGAAAATACAAAAAAAATCAAATATTTCAAAAATACAAAAAAAATCAAAAAAATTGAAAGATAAAAAAGAGTTGATTGGAATCCATTGCTAGAAAACCCACTATTTATCTCTATGAATGACCTTTCTTATTCCACATTATCCTTTTGTATTCCCATTGCAATATTTTCCCAAAACTAGCTGAAAGGAGATATACCAAGTTGAATAGACTAAGAGGAATTGTTGATCCCACTTTCGAGGCTTTGAAAAATCAGCAAGAAAAAATGAGAGATGATCCATATTTCTTCTCTCAAGCCTCTTGTCCATCTAAATCTTCAAGTGGTACCCCTATAAATCATATTCAAAGCCATTTTTATACTCCACCTAAAAATTCTCCCATCTTTTAACCACCATTGAACATTGAGTTCCCTAATGAAGAAGAACTAGAACCAGAAGAAGAATTGGAAGAAAGTTTTACTGAAGCAAAATATGAACCTAAAAATGAAATAATAATGGATGATGAAGAAGAAATACCCCAACCCATTGTTCCATGGGGAAGGAATACAAGATAACTTGCTCTTTCACCCCCTCTTCATGATCTACCAGTAGGTTCCCGCAATAACTTTCCAAATTTCAAAGGTGATGATACCAAGATTCCTGAAGAACACATTTCTACCTTCATCACATCATGTGGAATTATAGAATTTAACACAAAGACATTGGTGTGAGATTTTTTGTGGAATAAATTCAAGATAAAAAAACTTAATGGTTTTATCTCTTACCAACTAGATCCATCATTAACTGGGAAGACATCAAAATCAGTTTCGAAGAAAGATTCAAATCCACTGAATACTATCAAGACCTCCTAGTCCATATGGCTCAAATGAAGAATGAAATGACTAATACTATGAGAGACTTCATATCCTATTATAACAAGTTACTCAAAAGGATACCTCTTGAATATGTGCCCTCCGATAACAATGTAAAAATATTCTTCATAAATGCTCAAATACAAGAGGTAGGATTCTTTCTCAGAAGGTTCTACCAAGGAATATCACACAAAGAAAAAAGAATGACCATTGAAGTTGAGGATGACCTCATCCTATTAAGAAAAATCAATAATTCCTCAAGGAAGGATAAAGCCCAACATCCTAAAGATGAGAACTGATCGATCTTTGTATAAATTGGTAAAAGAAGTGACAAGGTTGAAGAGATAAGTTTCCCAACGAGAATCCCATCAAGGTCATTACAGAAATCAGATTACAGGAGCACCCAAAGGCTTTCCTTGGAGGCCCCATCCATCAATGCAAGGTGTAAACTCAATAAGATGAAGAAAGGTTTGAACATAAATTGAATATGATGACTCCCTAGAGATTGAAGAGCTTGAGAATGATGCACAAATAAGATTCTATGAGTACTCTGGAGGTGAAGAAGATGATGAAAAAGATGCACCTAGTTTCTCATGCATGGTATTCACTCATTATCAATCTAAAAAAGGAGGTTCTTCTCCCACTACTGCAAAGAAGAAGAAAGAGGAAGATCCTCCTGTGGAGTCTCTACAAAAGAAAATAATCAATCTCTCCACTTCCAACCTCCATGGATTTTGCATTGAAGAAATCTGATCCCATGGTAAGAAAGAGGTCACCTGCTATTCCAAGTAAGTATTCCCATGCTCCTTCTAAACCTAACTTTTCTCTTACAAAATCTAGTCCTTTAAAATCATCTAATGTACCTTCAAAGTCAACCTCATTTTCCCAAACTTTTACTCCCTTCTCCAAGCCTATTTTAACTTCAAAATAAGTGCCTTCATCCCCCTTGATCGCACCTTCTCCATTCAATTATGATGAACATACAAACAAGACCAAAGTTTAGATTACTGAAATTGAGTATTTGTGAACACACCCAAAGAAATTCAATAGGTTGGTCGATGTTGTCTAGAGTGGTTGCCCAAAATCCAACACTATGAATCCCAATCTAAAAGTCCTATTACCAAACTCACCTACACTTCAATCACAAAACATGCTTTCTTTGAGTGCATCAAAGACCAATAAGGTTGATCCTTTCTATGTTTCCCTTCTCATTGAAGAATACAGAATGAATAATTACATAATAGATTCAAGAGCCTCTGAAAATGTAATGCCTGTGAAGGTCACCAATTCCCTCAAACTCACCGTTACTGAATAATGGATCTTATTACTCCATGAAGTAAAAATAGGTCCCACTGGTAGGGAAGGTCAAAGATGCACAAGTGGATCTTGTTGAATTTCAAGATAAGAAGGTGTCAATGACTATCTTGGTAGCAGACATCCTAGATACATTTGGAATGTTGTTAGGTAGAATATTTTGTCGAGATTTTGGGGGGGGAGAATATAGATAAATTGGTCTTCCACAACCATACCATTTAAAGGAGATATGGATAAGTTATTTCCTGTGAAAATGATGAGATATAAAATGCAAAATTTAGGAAGCACAGAAGCCAACTTATTGTATCAAAATAGTAGGAGGATGAATATTTTTGTAACCAAAGAGGAGGATGAGATTCCCATCTTAATAGGACCAAACATCCCTCCCCAAGGAGGTATTGATCTTGAAGAAGTGTTGAGAAATTTTGAGTTGTAAGAAGATAGCCCCGAGTTTCCAGATGATGTAAGCAATGAAGAAGAGGAGATGGTTCTTGATGAATCTCAAGTAGAGAAATCAATTAATGTGTTTACCCATGATGAGGAGGTTTTCTCATTCCCATTTGAAGATGAATATTCTCTTGATAATGACATCCATGAAGAAAAATATCTATCTGTGATAAACCTTTGAAAGATTTGAAGGAATATTCTTTGGAAGAACTCCTAAGAGCTTCGGGAGAAACAAAAGATCATGAACTAAGTCTTGAAATCCTAATGCAAGCTATGGATGTGCAAGGAAAGTGAAAATCCAATTCAAAATCCTCAACCAATTTGAAGGTTTTTCATGATAAAATAAAGTAAGATGAAGAATTTTATGCCCCTCCGAGGCAATGGATGATGGATGTAATGGTGAAGTTGAAGTTTTTCCTTTCCATTTGAAGAAGAGGATTCTTTCTGTGATTAAAAATTTGAGATAGAGTTTTGAGGTCCTTGAAGTCGAGGCTCCCCTTGACAAAGAAATAGTGGAATTCAATGAGCCTCGAGATGATGAAGTAACTCCTCTAAATGGTTTCCTTGAATTCCAAAATGAATAGCCTTCAAATGAATGTAAGGGTGAGATCTTGGCGATTCCAAAGAAGGATTCCATACAAGAAATCATGGAAATGATAAAGGTATAGAAGATCCCAAGATAATTCTTGACCTCTTGACTTAGGCTATGGCCATATAAGATGGGTATAAGGTTATTTTTGATCCTTCATTCAACATCTAAACACCTCCTAATGATATTGGAACAAAATATGGATTCAATGCTTCTAGTAGAAAATATATACGTGAAAATGAATTTGGGAAAGGATAATTCTAAAGATACTCAAATTATTCAAACAAAAATCAGCCCTGGGGAAGCGATGAGATGCTCAATGAAAATTCAGCAATGTGGGTGAACACGAAAGACAATTGGCATTCAAAAACTGATTTCAAGGAAAGTAAAGACAATGGAATTTTAAGAGAAAAGATCAAAACATCAAAGAGACCATGTAGGCTCACTCCTCCCAAGTATATAGAGAAAGACATGAAAGCACCTAGATTTCATAAGCAAGATTAAGGAGAGGAGCTACTTTCTTAAACCTAGTCAATGGATTCCTGAACATCATCATTTAGTGATATTCCTTCATGGGTAACTTCAGTAAAGGAAAGTGCTTAAGTGAAAGTGGGTTGTGCCCCATCTTGTACCATAGGTGAATTAGGTATGTTTCCCTTTCCTTGTTGTACATGTTTTTCTCTTTTTTTTATGGCATGTTTCCCTTTTGTGTGTGTGTGTGTCTTCCTTCTAGTCTATCACTTACAAGCTATATGATTTTGTGTAGCCCAATGGATAAGACACTCGATCCAATATATAAATTGAGATTATGGGATTCCTCTTGTTATGTACTCATTATTCTTAGTCCAAAACATGTCCCAAGCTAGAACTAGTTGTTGTCCTATGTTTTTACAAGGGAAACATTCACTTGAAAATAAGACAACTATGCCCTAGTGTCAAAAATTTAATTGTAAACCTTTCTCGACACCCACTCGCTTAGGCCAACCTATCCCACATGCTATTCCTATCCTATCCTTCCAGTGGTCCATATATGTGTGTCACCCTTCCCATAGGTGATTTAGGGAGAAAAATATTATTCAAGTACTTATGAAAGTGGATTTTCAAGAAAGCTTATAAAGGGCTATCATCAACCTTTCTAAGACAAGTGCATACACTCTAGAGATAATCGAAGGAAAAAATTCATCAAGGAGGTGTATTCAAGAGCTAGGATCATCAAGCAACTAATTGTGGAATATTTTGGGAAGATTTGAAGACTTGAGACCATATTCATCAAAAGCGGTTTTGAGGCCAAAGGAGCTTACATTGCGAAAGAGAATATGAAATTCAAGAGGTGATTCCGGGATTTCCAGAATGAGTTGTGAGCCAAAAAAATATCAATGGAAATAATTTTAGTCCTACATGGTGGTGAATTTTGATTCATCCTAAACCTCATGCATTTTTATAGGAAACTCATTCTTTTCATGCACAACTGGTGATCCTAAGACAAAAATTAGGGTTTTTAGAGGGTTTTAGAAAGAATAAAGACATTATACCCATCCCATACTTCTCAAAAGGTCATTTTTAATCAATTTCATGTAAATAGGTGTGGGAAAAGTCATCCGGGAGCTGAAGTTATGTCCATTTTGAGTTTCCACCTAATGTATGATGTTCATTAGTTAGACAAGTTTTTGAAGGACATGTGGCTACATGAGGCTGAGGTGCACTTTTGTGACCCCATTTTCCATTTCCAAGTGGAAAGTGGGAATAAAAAAATGCTCCGCTCCCCCTTAGGCTTCATGGTTACTCCATATGACCCCAGTGATTCCATATAACCCCTTTGACCTATTTGAGTAGCCCCCTCACCTACTCCCACATGTGTGACAAGTATTACCCCAGAGTTGAGATGAATTTTGTGCCCCCTTTTTCCCTTGACAAGGGGACAAGGGAAAAAAAATCTCCCCCTCCTTGCTTCCCCAAGTTCTCCATACGACCGCAAGATGGCTCCTAAGTGCTTATTTTCAGCCCCTCCTCCACTTCTCTTTGCCAACACATGAATGAAAAAAGGCACCCTGGGGCTAAGGAATATTTTTTTGCCCCCATTGTACCTTTTCCAAGGGGACAAGGGGGATAAAAAATATTCCCCCATCCCCTCAAGGTTTCCAAAGTTGCATAAGTAACACTTCATTTTTCTCTCATTTCCCCACATTCCTCCATTTGCACCCATAAGTCTGGAAAAATTTTTCCAGATACCTTCATTTTTTCTCTCTCTAATTCACTCCACCATCTCCCCATGATCTCAGTACCATGATTTTTCAAATAAAAACTAAAAAAAATCCATGTTCCAGGATCCATTTTCATTCCAAAATGAAGGTGCACATGAAAACTAAAAAAATACTTATCTAAAATACTAGGGTATGATTTGATCTAATTTTTTTTACATTCTTCTACTTATTTTTAGAGGCCATTAAAACCAAGGTGATGGATTTAACATGCATTGGGATAAATTTTTGCATGGAACAAACCCTAGTTTCCCAGCACCGAATTATAAAAATTTAATATCTTCCATTCCATAGATCGTGTTGAGATGAAACTTTGGAGGTGTAACATAAACAAAAACCCATATCAAAAAAATTGATTTCACTGAAATTCGAGGTCTAGAAATCTAGTTTCTAAAAATAGTAATCCCATACACAAGAACTTACTATTTTTAGTAAGATCTCATAGTGAGCAATTTTCAGCAAAGGCAGTGTGCATAGGGAGTATCCGAAAGGAAAATCAGAGTGATCAAAGCTGGAAAGGGTGAGAAATATCCATTTTATAAAAAATATTAAACCCCCTTTCGGGTACAGGGAAGTGCCTTAACAACCATGAAATTCAAATTCACATGTGTCAATCTGACTCATCTCTTTCAGCATGAGATGTGGAATCATCGATTTCACTCACATGGATCTTAATGATTCGAGACATGGGAGACATCGATGGCATAATTCTCACGTGATTGTTCAGTTTATCATTTCACATGCATAATAAGTCATTAAGGAGTGGTGGTGTTTTATGGTTTCAATAATTGTTTCATACTTCAAATGAGGAATCCTTCATGGTTTCAATAATGTACTCATCAATGCTCATCACTTGTACGGCAAGTGCGCCATTATATGGAGCAATATTTTTCACTAGTGTGGCCATGTCCTAGAAGGAATCATATATTTATTTTGATCCTCAACTTATTCCGAGTGGACCTTTGTGAGCAACAATTGTGGTCATCCATGTGATCATTCAATAGTGTTTCTAAAACACTCAGTTCAAGGTGTTTCTGCATCATCCAAAGGAGGTTTCTCATGGTTTGAAAAGTTCAAGGAACCAAAGTTTGTTGCATGGAGCATTTCATCAATTCATCAGTGAGACTAATCTTCAATAGAGGTGACATCTTCATCACCTTTCTTCTTCCCTCTCTTCGCTACTTCTTTCTCTCCTTCTCTACCCATATTTCTAATTCTTCTTTATGAGCAATCATGACGTTCATCCTATTCATTTAAATGTGACTTTAGAAAACATTGTAATAAGTCACCCTTAATTAATAAAAGGGACTTAATTTAATCCCTAGGGATTTAAAAAGTCACATGTTGTGGAGGACAACTGAAAGGTCATGTGGGAGGTAGGCGAAGAGACTTCTTTGTTCTATAAATTATAATGGCACCCTCGTTTCATAGGGTTGTCAATTTTGTATGCTCATGAGAAAATATCACTTGTGAATAAACAAAAGAGATAGCTATTTCTTATTTCCCCCTTTCACTATGTTCTTTTTGTCCTCACAATGTATAATTTTTCCAAAACATCAATGAAGAAATATGGAGTTTGTTTCCTTTTTTAATGAGGAGATTTTTGAAACTTTTTGTTCTTGATCTTATCTTTTGTTGTTAAAATTGCAAATTTGTTTTTCTTTTATATCTATGTGTGTTGAAGTACTCTGATTAATAGTTGTAGGAATCTAATTTTCTACCTACAATATTAAACCTCCCTCTCTTTTTCTCACTCATTTTCTTGCTCTCTCAAAAAATCCTCTCTTGCAATAAATTACAAGCTTTTACTATAGGGTTAGTGGAGTGTCCCTATTTGATCCCTGGCCATTGGGCCACCAATGATTTCAATTTCACATACGCATAATAAGTGGATTTGCACCACCCAAGCAGAGGGACATAGAGTCCTTGCGACGTTGGAAGTACCCATTAATTTGGCCACTTGAAAAAATTTCTTTCCAACAAAGCCAACACCGATGGAGTTACAAAATATGCAATAAGATATAGAGAGTATGATGAGACATCATAAAAGGTAAGAACATGGTAAAATATTGTCAATATCCATCAAGGGGAATAAATGGAGTGATCAAGAAACTAAGGTGCCATGATGGAAATATAATATCTTTAGTTGAGAATGACACACTATAAACAATATAATATGAGTAAACGTTTTTGTCATCAAGGTATAACAAAACCCAAGTATACAAGTTTAACTTAGGAAAATTAGTGAAGTATGAAGATACATTCCATGTTAGCTATGAGTGTAGACACTAAAATTAGGTCACACTCCCCTTTCATACCTTGACCAATAAGCACCCTTTATTACATTTACCTAGCCATGACCCCCTTCACCCCACTAATATTAATTTAATTAATTAAATTAAATTAATGCATTATCCTCACTATATTTATTATTTGAATATTTTATTTAAATAATATCCACACATACACTTCACTTAGACACCTCATCAAACCAACTCAACCTAAGACCTATTCTTAGTAAGTTGCCATAACTAACTAAGACTTACCCAAACCCTAAAAATCAATGCCTACATTCCCTCTAACCACATTCTTGCATGCTCACAAGAATAATCTAATGGGATAATGACATGAGATCCAAGGAAATCAAGAGGACCACCCTAGTTTAGTAAACCTAAGGAAATCCCACATGATCACACAGTTACCCCTAACCATCACTGGTTAAGTTTGGACCATTGTCGGCTGCTACCCCTTTTAACCCCTAAAATACCTTATTCTCGAGGTTGGAAAACATTGGGAGAAAGTGGATGAGAAAGAACACATCTCAGAGAGATAAAGCATCTTCAGAGAACCAATTCTAGTGAAAATCACATGCAAGGAAGGAGATTGAGCATCTTCTCCTACACAACCATCCTAACCATGATCTGATCTATCCAAGAAAAGAAGAGTGTACATGCAGCCCATGTAGAAGATTTTCTTCAGTTGGTGATCACTTGTAATCTTCAAACCCATCATCAGCACCTCCATCCCTCACACACAGGCATTCGGGAATGGAATCCAACTAAGTATAATAGCATACTTTCCTAGTCTATTTCTTTTCGTCATCATTTTATCATCCATTATTTATCTTGCCCCCTATTGACCTTCTCTAACATTTTCACCTCCATATACCCATTAAAACCTCGCCAAAGCCTACTCTAGTAACCCAATATTTCACCCCGACTCACCAAAGTCCTTTCTGCAATCACAAAGTAGACCACAACTTTTTCGTGACATTTTCATCGATCTCACATTAACCAAAGCACCAATTACACCTAACCACCTTTGGTCACCCCGATCGACACCGGTCTTTGTATTTTCCCACATAAGGCTAGAACGAGACCTACCACCAAATTTCATCTCACCCCCATTCACTGTGATTACCCAAGACCTCTATCAAACTCGCAGAGACCCAAACCAATCATTTGACCTTTGGATTCTATTCTAGCTAAGCCTGTTAGATTAGATCTATTTCTTAGTGTTTTTAAGTGAGATACCTAAATAATTTTAAATAAAAATATGATTTACATTATTTACAACATTAAATTGTTTAAAACAGTGGACTGACAGCCATATAGGAAGTATCATACTTCCCAGATCTAGCATACGCTAGGTAGTTCACTGCCCATATTTTTTAATTCCTTCTGGTGTTCTTGTTTTCATTACAGGTACTTCCTCCTAGCCAAAAGGAAGCTCTCACGATCAGATGTGGACCCGAAATTCATACGTGTGCAAAAATCATCAACCAACATTTGAACAGGTATTCCTCCTATGCCTGTTACCCTATCTGTTTCATCAACACTTCAAAGAAATGATCTAAGAATCAAGTGAAACAATGATATGTAATGATAGTAAAGGGTTTTCCTATCTTCCCACTATGTTTATGCCATTTCTCCAGACGTCACTTAAATAACTAATTTCCTACTACAAGGATCATGTACTACAATAAAAAAAGATAGAGGCATTAACTGATAAGCATGTGACCTACTACTCTAATAAGAAAACCTAATGCACATCTGTTGTCCTCTCAAAATTTCCCCTCTTTCGAAAGTCAAAATTGAAATTTTTTGAGTTAACACCTTTCTATGATATTCTAGTGAAGAGAAAAGTTGAGAAGTTAGAAAATTTCACATTTTTTGAGTCATTTGAGTGATTTTCCAAGTATGTCGGACATTTTTGTCCCATGTGTCCCAAATTCTAGGGCTCTCTTTTCCCGAGTTAGTCATTTTCTCTGAAATCTATCAAATTTTGGGTCTATCGGAACTTTTTGTTCCAAATGTTCTAAGTTCACTAGGGCTCTCTATTCCCCGATCACCCGCATTGGCCACATCAGGCCCTTCACATACTTTGGTCCTACTTGTCCCAAAATTGTTTGTGAATTTTTTCCCTACATCGCCCACATCGGTCAAATTGCACTTTCGCATCCCTCATGTCCCAAATGTACCAAAGGCCATCCGGGCTAATTTTTTCCGCTCTTCCCGATGCTTGCCTTTTGAGTCGGTGCATATGAATTTAATGCACATTTATAACCTTCTCTCTCCTAAAACAACTATTTAATGGAACTACCCTCTACACATTTTACACACTACTTAATGCTATCATTCACTCATACCCTTGCAATTAAAATTGTCTACTCGCGTCCCCATTTCCCAAAGCATTTTTTACTGCGAATTCAAGCTATAAGGTTATTTTTCTAAATACTGTCAACATGAAGATCAAGTTTCAAGGTCAAGAGCATGTTTCTCCACTCGAGTCTTCTATTCCTGATATCGGGGATAGTGAGGTTCGACACCTAGATTTCGGTGATTTTTGGACCAGGCTGACTAACCCAAATCCCTCTCCCATGGCACAAATGATCAATGACAGTGGCCTTACATTTGCTATGGGTTTCCCAATCTTGGTATAGTGTGTTGATACTGTGCTCAACTACAGAGCTCATTTCAACCACTCCACGAGTGAATTGACCAATGTGCATGTGGATTTAATTGCTAAACTGGATGTTGTTGCCATTATCGCTACCCTACAGATCCCCAAAATGGAAAACTCCATGGTAATCTCTCAAACTCAAGCACAAACTCTCTTTGAGTAGGACAGTGAGAAATACAAAGCAAGGGTGGAAAATTCATGGTTGAAGAACCCTAAGAAAGGGGCATCTCGGCTTTCCAAAGCTCTATTTAGGGCTGATTTCAATGAAGAGCTATCTAACTTCATCATCTTGTTGGCTCGTGTCATGGGTTTACCCTCTACCAATGAGTTTCATTTTTGGATGTGCCTGCTCATCAACATAGTCTATGAAGGTACCCAGAACATCAATTAGGCAGAGATCATTTACATGAATTTGATAGAGTAGTTATCCAATGTGCAACAAACCAAGAAGTTCTACATGACTTCTTATCTTATGTATACCCTAGCAGCATCCCGATAATGGTTTGGTTTCACATACATTGAGGGTCAGAAGGGTGATCCCATCTATGCTTACTACCCTTAGTTCACCCTTGACACCAGCAATCACAACTTCAGGAGGGTGAATGATGCTTTCACCATGTACATTGTGAGGCTTCTAGAAAGTGATACTGCTAGGAGATTTTCTGATGAAGCCATGAACCTGATAGCAAAGTATGGAGCTTACTTCATTCAATTCAGAAGGTTTTCATATATCAGGTTAGCTGGTTATGAGAGCACTCCTCTCAAGCTCCCTATATTTTGTAATGATAAGATGGCTCTGATTGAGGTATGCAGACAATTGGATAAGTTGCATAGGACCTGCAGGGACAAGAAAATATCTAGGTTACATTTCCCCATATCTTTGGGTAACTATACATGTAAAACAACTTTAGATGCCCAGAACATAGAAAGATCCCTTGCCCCCATCACTGTCCACTTCTTTAGGCCCAAAACCTGTTTTGATTTGAAGAAATTCATTGAGCTAAATCTAAGAATCAACTATCATCATAGAGTAGATACTGAGGACTACTGGGCTGATTGTACATAGATGTATTTGAGGCAAGACAAAGGCATTATGGTAGATTCTCCCTCCAGCTAATACAAGAGCTCAACCTATAAAAGATTCCTAAAGGGCTCCAAGATGACAATGTATACCTATTGTCATATGAATATGATATTGTGCTCAAGCATACTCCCTTAGAGGATCTCGACATGTTCAAAAGGGAGAAAGATGGTTTAGATGAGATCTTAGCCCCTATCCTAGTAAGAACCAAGGTCTGTTCTAGTAGAAGGGTCTGAGAGTTGAGGAATAATTCATGAGAGTCTTCCTCCAAAGACACTTTAACACCGAGGTAGGAGTCTCAAACACCTAGCTCGGAGGTACCTACACGAACTCCTCCTCCTTCATCGGTGTAAAGAACTTGAATCCTCCACCCCTTCCTCATCCACTCGGGTATATCGAAGAAGAAGGTGAAGGAAGTCAAAAGGAGCCTATTGAGGAAGATCCTTGATAAAACATTAATAATTACCTTCGGGAGAAATAACATCATTGTTCTCAGTGAAAGTGAGGATAGTGAAGTTCTAGTTCCCGCATGAGTCTCAGAAGCCACAATGCATAAAGAGAAGGAAATTCATAATATTGAGCCTTAAAGTAACACATATTCCTCTATCAAAGAAGCCTCATCTACTCCATTCACATCTCTACTAGAGGCAATAGTGGTAAATACTTTAAGTTCCATGAGTTCTCTTACTCTTGGTTCTCTTGCTCCTCCTTCTTCTTCCTCCACTTTTACATGGGTACAACCTTTTGTTGATAGTAGGAAGAGGAAGTCTTCTTCTCAATTGATAGGGCCAAATTTTGATGTTGTGGCGGCCTTGTTGGGCACTACTCCTTCTACCCCTGCAAAGAAAGCTAAAACAACTTCAAGGATAGTGACAGATGCCCAAGGCCAACAATTTCTTGAGGTAGCAAAGCCTAAGGTTGATAAGGTAGAATAGGATTTACTGGCCTCTGATCTGGAACTTTCTAGGATCTCAATGGGAGAATCTACTCCTGAAAGTGAAATACATAACCTTCAGAAACAATAACCAAGGTTATTTTGAGAGTAGAAAAGGCAAGCAGACTATAGAGCAGCTAGAGGAGCAAGCTCAAGTGCTTTCTGGTTTCATCAAGTCATTGTTGTCTAAGGAAAAGGTTTGGATCCTACCCCACTGGCTGCCCTTCCACCACCTATGATCCTTAGTCAAGATGAAGTCTAGAGCATTAAAGACATACATAGGTATTCCATCTATGGGAGAGCTATGGAAGCCATGGTAGATGATATGGTCATTACAGGTTTGAATTTCATTAGAGAAGCCTTCAAACTCAATGAGAAGGTAACTAATCTGTAACAAAATATCTCCTCCACAATTAGAAATATAGATAAAGAACTTAAACTTTGGAGCAGCTGCATAGTAGACTGTGCCTGATGGGACAAACTGATGAAAATTTATTGATGGCAAGTAAAGTTTTTGATGATGCCAAAGATAATTTGTCAAGGTCATGGGTTTTTAGTGTGGAATGGAAAATAAAAGTGTTGGAGGAGGCTCTAGGAGAATTGAGGAATAGTTGGCAGAAGGGAGAAGCCTTCAAAGCATGTGTTGTATCCACTTTCAAGGATATCCACTATCACCTTCATGATGAAACTTCAGGTGTTCCTTTCTCCCTTTAGGAAATTAAAACTCAATTCAGGGCATTTGTTAAGGAAAACCTGTTCAAGGAGGACTCAATGACCAAAGAGAAGATAAAGGAAATTTTCTCTCTCCAATCTACCATTGAGGAAGCTAATAAAGAATATCATACGCACACCGAGTTTGATAAGGAGATGGAGAAATGTCTGGGATCTTGGACTCAAGCTACTGCCAACACATTGGTCCCATGAGGTAGAGACATAGCAGAAGCATTGAAAAAGTTTAGACAACGGATCCTCAAGTCGGTGGGCCCTCCCCAATCATAAGCATTCATGTTCCCTCCTAGCTTCTCCTTTCCTTCTTTTTCTCAATTCGGGCTTATTGTAATTAGTTGAGGGTTTTGTGTCAAGCATCCCCTTAACTAAACATTTTAGTTAAAATAAGTAGTTACCAATTGTAACTAATTTGTAAAGTTATATAATGGGCTCTCTATGCCATTTTGAAGGGGTTGGAACTTGGTTTATTTTTTGAAAGTGTAAGGGGTAACAAAGAAATCAATACAAAAGAGATTTCTTCCCTTGTCTATCTGATCTTGTTCTTTCATTGCTATCCACTAAATACTTTTGAATCATTTGTCTATATTATTTCAAGAAGCTTTGTATTCTTGTAGATGTTATTTCTAGAACTTTGTGTCTTTGCAATAGCATCTTATTGATTCAAATGCAAATGGTTTTGTTCCAAATAATTTTATTCTAGCATGCATAAGGAATTATTTTTTATCTATAATTCTTGAGAATTCCTTTCTGCTCATTTCCACTACTTCATTCCTCTATACTTTTGTATTGATGATCTATTCTATTTTAAAACAATTTCATGATATCCAAGTTCCACATTAAAACTATGCACTGTAAATATGTGAATAAGCTTGGTCTTTATATAAGGGAACCTCTCCCATTAAAGAGGAGGAACTTTATATCCCCTGATTGTTGTTCTCTTTGAAGTCCTTTTTTATGACCAATAGCTTTTGGTGACTCTTTCGAGGAATTCATTTTTCTTAACGTATTCCAGTTCTACAAAAAAATCTTGATCATCCTTTGATCCGGTGACTCTTTTTTACTCGTGGAAGGAGAGATCTTGGTATTGAAGATTCTCAGTTTCATATTTTGGAACATCAAATTTTTCCTTTTCCTTCAATAGGAAGGAATAGAAAATCTCGTTCAACAAGCACTCCTCCTATTAAAGATATACCCCTATAGGTTTTATCTCTCCAAAGTAACTCAACCCTAATCTTCGTGCTCTGATTCTTGTTGGTGTTTTGGTTCCCCTTCAATCCATATTTCCAAGGATGGTAGCACCATTACCTTGGGGCCATCGTGTTGGGCCTCTCACCCTTCCTCAGCCTTTGCATGAGTTACCCAGAGGTAACAGGAAGAACTTCCCCAAGTTTAGAGGTGATGGCAAGGTACATCCTGATGAACATATCATAGCCTTCATAGTTGCATGTGGAGTTCTCGGAGTTGAACATGAAGATGTCTCAGTAAGGATTTTTGTAGAGACTTTACAAGATAATGCAGTAGATTGGTTCTATCACCTTCCAGCTGGGGCCATTACTAGTTGGACCATGATGAGAACAAGATTTGAGAACCATTTCAAACCTGTAGAGGATGTACATGCTTTGCTAGCTCAGATTTCTCAAATAAAGAAGGAATCACAAGAACCCATGAGGGAATTTGTGGCTAGATTCAACAAGTTGATTAACAAAATCCCACCAGACACTCAACCTATAGATCAAATTCAAAAATGTTTCTTCCTAAATGATCAATTACTACGATGTCACCACGCATTGAGAAGATATAATCTCACAACATTGGCCAAGGATCAAACTCTTGTTATTAGCTTTGAAGATGATCTAATTATGTCCGGGAAGTTGAAAAGATACCCTTCTAAATCTAGGTCTTCTCCATCCTCCTCTTCCACTCCCAAGCCTAATATTGATCCATTAGTTCAAAAGCTTACAAATGACCTCATTGCTATCAAGAAACAATTGGCTCAAGACGCCCCCTATGAGTATGTTCCAAGAAGAAAATTTCAGCCTAGAAATCATTTTCCTACTTCTCAGACAAGGCTAGCACTTGAGGGGCCACCCATGAAGGTTCTTGTTAATGCAACCTATGAAGTTGAGGAACCTGAGGATGAAGAGGTTAATGAAGATTGTGAATAACTTGAAGAAGAAGTTGATGGAGAGATGGAGGAACTTGAGGGATCTCGAGTTAATTTCTTCACTACTTAAGGTGTTGATGAAGAAGATGATTATGATGAAGTGGTAGTAGATATGAATAGTGAATCATATGTTGTCATGACTCAAGAGCAGAAAAATAAAAGGGAGAAAGTGATGCAGCCCGCTAAAAGATCCAAGGAGCATCCCATGACTATCCCTATTATCACAAAAAGAGGATCTCCTATCCCCACTGCATCCACACAGAAGGTGAGTTCTACCAATTCTACTTTTCCTAATTCTACTACTAAAATAAATTCTTCTACAACTCCTAAATCTGATAAACCTAAGATTCCTAGTGATGATAGCCCATCCACCTCTGGATCTTTCGATATCATTGATCACCTAAAAAAGACAAAGGTTCAAATTTTAGTGGTTGAGTATTATCAAACCCATCCTAAAGATTTTTCCAAAATGGTTCACTTTGTCAACTCTCAATCCAAAGCTTCCTCTAAATGCCTTTTACCTACTCCATCCTCCACACCCCAACCCAAGATGGTATTTTCCATCACCTCATCTAATGAGAAGATCAAACCATTTTATGTGACCCTTTTTATAACAGACCATAAACTCAGCAATTGTGTCATAGATTTAGGAGCATCAAATAACGTAATGCCTGCCAAAATGGCCCATGCTTTGGGTCTAACTCTCACATGCACTTATGGGTCTTGTTATTCCATGGAGAGTAAGGAAGTTCCCTAGTTGGAAGAATTAAAGATGCACAAGTATATTTTTCTACTTTACCTAACAAAAAGGTCTTGGCTACCATCCTAGTAGCAGATATTCCTCCTTCATATGGTATGTTGTTAAGCAGGAAATTTTGTAAGGATGTAGGAGGAGAAATTAAAATGGATTGGTCACATGCCCTCATACTAGTTAATGGGAAAATGAAGAAGCTATTGCCCGGAAAGAAATATGAATATATTGTACAAAAGACAGATGATCCCAAAGCACAAATACTTTATTAGGATATTGGGCATGGTAATTATATGATTACATCTCCAGAGGAAACTCAGCTTCCCAAAGGAGTACTTCATGATCCTAATGTTGTTTGGAATTTATAATTTGATGGAATTTATTCCTCGGTTGGTCTCTACACTAGCATAGTATTGATGTCTCCTGAGGGAAAAGTTCATTCTTTCTCATTCAAACTACAATTTGAAAATACTAATAATATAGTAGATTATGAAGCTCTCATTCTTGGGCTTAATATGGCAAAAGAAAAAGGTGTGAAGAATCTTCTAGCTTGTGGAGATGCAAAACTAGTTGTTAAACAAGTTAGAAACCTTTTTCAAGTAAAGAATAGAAGGTTAAAGCATTACAAGAATCAGGTTTGGGATTCTATTGAATTTCTTGACACTTTTTCCATTGAAGCAGTGCCTAGGGAAAAGAACACCAGGGCTGATTCACTAGTTGTCTCAGGATCGTTGCTTTGATACCTCATCCTGACTTCTCTCAAGATAGGTTTACCATTGAAATGATCCATAGGCCCAGTGTGCACGATAACGCAAGTAACTGGCAAGGTTTCAATGATGATCAACATTTTTTTTCTTTCTTAGAGCTCAAGGATAACTTCAAATAATTATACTTCGAAGGAAGTGACAATTTTCCTCGTGAGAGTGTATCTCCCCATAAAGAGAATGTCAAAGAGGAAATAGTTCAAGATGGGTGTATCAAACTTAAAGGTAACAAGATTCCCAAAAGGGCTGGTGAGTTAATAATAATTTTTAATAAACATGATAGGTATGTTAATTCTAAAGCTTCTATTGGATCACAACAATCTGCTGAGTATGAAAAAACTAATATTGGGAGTTCTGTTGACCCCAAATTTGTGAACATTGGAAAATGTTGTACACCAAAAGAAAAGAAGAGGGTAATCAACATTTTAAATAAGTATAAGGATGTTCTGGCATATTCATATGAGGATCTAAAAGCCTTACAACCAAAGGAGATGCAACATTTCATCCCTCTCAAAACCTGGGATTAAACCTTTCAAGCAAAAGCAAAGGCAATACAATCCTAAGATAGCCGACACAATTTTTCAAGAAATACAAAAGTTTTGAAAGCCAAAATTATTTTTCCCATTCACCATTCAACATGGATTGCCAACATTATGCCTGTCAGGAAGAAAAATGGTGAGATTCATATCTGTGTTGACTTCAGAAATCTGAATCAAGATTCTTTAAAGGACAACTATCCTATACCCATGATGGATCAAGTCTTGCAAGCTGTTACAGGGTCTGAAATTTTGTCCATGCTTGATGGATTCTCAAGGTATAATCAAGTAGAATTCAATACCACAGATCAGCATAAGACAGCCTTCACCACCCCTTGGGGTACTTTTTCCTACAAGAGGATGTCTTTTGTACTCATTAATGTCGGTGCCACTTTTTAAAGGGCTATGGATTTGGCTTTTGGAAGTTTGAAAGGGAAATTCATTGTTGTATATCTAGATGACCTACCTATGTTTTCCAAAACTAGAGTACATCATTTTCAGCATCCTGGAAACAATTCTCCTAAAAGGTAGAGAACATGGGATCTCTTTGAATCCTAAGAAATCTATATTTTGTGTTACAAAGGGAAAATTGTTAGGGCATGTTGTCTCTAAAGATGGCGTCAATATTGATCTGAACAAGTTCAAGCCATTCAGAGATTCCTCTTCCACCCAACAAGAAGGGAGTGTATTCTTTCTTCGGTAAGATCAACTTTCTAAGAAGATTAATCCCTGATTTTGCAGATCTAACCTTGAATATCTCCCAAATGATGAAAGGAAAATAAATGTTTAGCTGGTCTTTTGAATGGAAGGAATCCTTTGAAGGTATTAAAAAGGCTATTGCTATGACTCCTATCCTAGCATGTCTACATTTTAGCAAATATTTTATTATCCATTGCTATGCCAAAGATAACACCCCGTTGTTGTTTTGACTCAGAAAGATTCTAATGAGCATGAAATCTTGATTTAATTCATGACCTACATTCTTAAAAATCATGAGTTGAAATACACAATGATGGAGAAACATGCTTTTGCAGTGGTTAAAGTTGTCAAGTAGTTTTATTTTTATATTCTTAACTCTCACTCCATAGTACTTGTGCCTGACACAACTATCAAGTCTATTCTCACGCAGCAAGAGTTTGGATCCAAGAGAGGGAACTAGGTGGAAAAGGTTCAATAATATTATATTGACATCAGACCAACCAAACTAGTTCATGGAAAAGGCTTGTGTGAACTCATCGCTGAAGGAGCTGGCCATGAGTTACCTAAGGATGAAGTTGATATTCCTATTGTTCTGTTTCTCAGCTCAATTGATGAATGGTATGTTGATATCACACATTTTCTCACCTATGGATAATGTTCCTCTCATTTGACTGCCAAGGAGAAAAGATCCATTAAGTTAAGATCAGCCCAGTATGTATTATGGGAGAATGCATTGTTCAAGCGTGGGATGGATGGAAGATTTCTAAAATGCGTGGATAAGGAAAAACAAAAGAAGCTTCTTTCAGCTTTCCATGATCAAGCATGTGGAGGCCATTACTCATCTACTATCACTGCTCATAAGATTCTTCGTGTAGGATACTATTGGCCTACCTTGTTCAAAGATGCATCAAAGTGGATTGATAAATGTGAAGCTTGTCAGACCTTTGTGGGTAGACCCAAGTTGGCTGCCTTGCCCCTTAAACCAGTTGTGATTGAAGAACCCTTTCACAATGGGGTTTAGATTTTATTGGAACACTTAATCCATCTTCAAGTGCTAGAAATACTCACATATTGACTACCATAGATTATTTTACTAAGTGGGTAGAAGCCATCCTAGTAAAGAGTACTACTTCTGAAGTAGTATCAAAGAGAACTTCTTGGTAAGGTTTGGTGTGCCAAACAAGATTGTGATTGATAATGCTTCAAATTTTTATTCGCTGAAATGATGGATTTTTGTTATGGATATGGCATTTCCTAGTTCACTACTCGATTATTATCCCCAAGGGAATGGGTAGGAAGAGTCAACAAAAAAATATGGTGGCTATAGTGACAAAATTGGTTAATGAGTCTCAAAGGAGGAGCGGCACAAGAAACTCTATGATGCTCTTTGGGTGGATAGGATTACACCTAAAAGGGATATTGGGATGTCCCCTTTCCAAGTCGTGTATGGTGTGGAAGCTCAATTACTAGTAACAGTGGAGCTACCAGCCTTGTATTTAATGAAAGCTATTGAAGACACTAGATTTAATGATTCTTTAGATAAAAGGATCATGTATCTTCATAAGTTGAATGAAGACAGTTACGGAGTTCTCTGATAGAATATCTTCTCACCAATAGAAAGTAAAATCTTTATTTGACAAGAAGTCCAGGTCCAGGGATTTCAAAGTTAGAGACATCATTTTGCTATGGGATAAAATACATGAAACTCGTGGTAGCCATGACAAGTTTTATTCTCTTTGGCTCGAGACCTTTCAAAATCAGGCACTTTGCTAGTGAGAATTCTTTCTACCTTGATTACATGGATGGTTCTTCTCTCCCACTTCCTTATAGTGGGTAGTACCTGAAATTGTTTAAGTCCTAGGTGGATGGGAGGTCTTTTGTATATTGTGTATAGTGTGTGTTTTCCTTCCCTTGATTTTTGGTGTGTTTTCTTTCTTTGTTTGGGGTGTTGTTTTCTATATTGGTTTACTTTTGACTCTATGGCCCAATGGATAAGGCATTGGTCTTCTTCCCCTAGTTTTTAGAGAGTTCTTTCCTTGTCTCATTCTTTGAATCAGCCAAGTCATCCCCAGAAAGAGCCAACTGTTGTCCTCTCAAAATTTCCCCTCTTTCGAAAGTCAAAAATTGAAATTTTTGAGTTAACACCTTTCTATGATATTCTAGTGAAGAGAAAAGTTGAGAAGTTAGAAAATTTCATGTTTTTTGAGTCATTTGAGTGATTTACGGGTCTATCGGACATTTTTGTCCCATGTGTCCCAAGTGCTTCAAGGCTCTCTTTTCCCGATCACCGTTTTCTCGAAATTTTTTAACTTTTGGGTCTATCAGAACTTTTTGTTCCAAATGTTCTAAGATCATTAGGGCTCTTTGTTCCCCAATCAATCGCATCAAATGCATCGTGCCCTTCACGTACTTTAGTCCTACTTGTCTCAAGAGCATTTGTGCATTTTTTCCCGCATTGGCCGGATCACATTTTCACGTACCTCATGTCCCATATGTACCAAAGGCCATCCGGGATAATTTTTTCCGCTCTTCCTAACGCTTTCCTTTTGATTCGGTGCATCTAAATTTAATGCACATTTCTAACCTTCTCTCTCCTAAAACATCTATTTAATGGGACTCCCCTCTATGCATTTTACACACGCTTACCTATTGTCATTCACTCATACCCTTGTAATTAAAATTGTCTACTCGCATCCCCATTTCCCCAACATATTTTACTACAAATTCAAGCGGTAAGGTTATTTTTCTAAATATTGTCAACATGAAGATCAATTTTCAAGGTCAAGAGCACTTTCCTAAACTAGATTTTGTTGCCATTTCCACTACCCTACGGATCCCCGAAATGGAAAACTTCGTGGTAATCTCTCAAAATCAAGCACAAAATCTATTCGAAAAGACGTGAGAAATAAAAAGCAAGGGTGGAAAATTAGTGGTGAAGAACCCTAAGAAGGGGCATCTATGCTTTCCAAAGCTCTGTTTAGGTCTGATTTCAACGAAGATCTATATGACTCCATCATCATGTTGGCTCGTGTCATGGGTTTACCCTCTACCATTTAGTTTCATTTTTGGATGTACTGCTCATCAACATAATCTATGAAGGTACCAGGAGAACATCAATTGGGAAGAAATTATTTGCATGAATTTGATAGAGCGGTTATCCAATGTGCAACAAACCAAGAAGTTTCGCATGACTTCTTATCTTATGTATACCCTAGCAGCATCCGAAAATGGTTTGGTTTCACATACATTGAAGGTTAGAAGGGTGATCCCACCTATACTTACTGCCCTCAGTTCACCCTTGACACAAGCAATCACAACTTTAGGAGGGTGAATGATGCTTTCACCATGTACATTTTGAGGCTTCTAGAAAGTGATACTGCTAGGAGATTTTCTGATGAAGCCATGAACTTGATAGAAAAGTATGGAGCTTACTTCATTAAATTCAGAAGGTTTTTGTATATCAGGTTAGCCGGTTACGAGAGCACTCCTCTCAAGATCCCTATATTTTGTAATGATAAGATGGATCTGATTGAGGTATGTAGACAATTGGATAAGTTGCATAAGACCTTCAGGGACAAGAAAATATCTAGGCTACATTTCCCCATATCTTTGGGTAACTATACATGTAAAACAACTTTAGATTCCCAGAACATAGAAAGAGCCCTTGCCCCCATCATTATCCACTTCTTCAGGTCCAAAACCTATGTTGATTTGAAGAAACTCATTGAGCTAAATCTCATAGTCAACTATCTCACAAAGTAGATCTTGAGGACTACTTTGGGCTGATTTTACAAATGACTTTGAGGCAAGATGGAGGCATTATGCTAGATTCTTTGTCCAGCCTAATACAAAAGCTCAACCTATATCAGATTCCTAAAGGGCTTCAAGATGACAATGCAGACCTATTGTCATATGAATATGATACTGTGATCAAACATACTCCCTTAAAGTATGTAGACTAGTTCAAAAGGGAGAAAGATGATTTAGATGAGATCTTATCCCCTGTCCTAGTAAGAACCAAAGTTTGGTTTGACAAAAGGGTATGAGAGCTGAGGAATAATTCATGAGAGTCTTCCTCCAAAGACACTTCACCACCGAGGAAGGAGTCTCATACACCTAGCTTAGAGGTACCTGCATGAACTCCTCCTTCATCAAGTAAAGAACCTGAATCCTCCACCCCTTCCTCATCCACTCAGGTATATCAGAAGAAGGTGAAGGAAGTCAAAAAGGAGCCTATTGAGGAAGAACCCTTGATAAACATTCATAATTACCTTCGGGGCCAAAGAACATCATTTTTACGAGTTAAAGTGAGGATAGTGAAGTGCCGGTTCCGTAGGAGTCTCGAAGTGACAATGGATAAAGAGAAGGAAATTCATAACATTGAGCCTCCAAGTACAATGGAGTCCTCTCGTATAAGAATCCTCGTCTACTCCACTCACATCTCTACTATAAGCAATAGTGGTAAATACTTTAAGTGTCATGAGTTCTCTTACTCTTGGTACTCTTGCTCCTCCTTCTTCCTCCACTTTTGCATGGGTTTAACCTTTTTTTGATAGTAGGAAGAAGAAGTCTTCTTCTCGATTGACAGGACAATTTTTGATGCTTTGGCGGCCTTATTGGGCACTACTCTTCTCGCACCTACAATGAAAGATAAATAAACTTCAAGGATAGTGACAGATGCCCAAGGCCATAAATTTCTTGAGGTAGCAAAGCCTAAGGTTGATAAGGAAAAATAGGATTTACTGGCCTCTGATCTGGAACTTTCTAGGATCTCAATGGGAGAATCTACTCCTAAAAGTGAAATACATAACCTTTAGGAAATAGTAACCAGGGTTATTGGGAGAGTAGAAAAAGGAAAGAAAACTATAGAGCAGTTGGAGGAGCAAGCTCAAGTGCTTTCTAGTTTCATCAAGTCATTTTTGTCTAAGGACAAGGTTCTAGATCCTACCCCACTGGCTGCCCTTCCACCACCTATGATCCTTAGTCAAGATGAATTCTAGAGCATTAAAGACATACACAGGTATTCCATCTATGGGAGAGCTATGGAAGCCATGGTAGATGATATGGTCATTGTAGGTTTGAATTTCATTGGAGAAGCCTTCAAACTCAATGAGAAGGTAACTAATCTACAACAAAAGCTCTCTCTCGCAATTGGAAATATAGATAAAGAACTTAAACTTTGGAGCAGTTGCATAGTAGACCTACACCTGATGGGACAGACTGATGAAAATTTATTGATGGCAAGTAAAGTTTTTGATGATGCCAAAGATAATTTGTCAAGGTCATGGGTTTTCAGCATGGAATGGAAAATAAAAGTGCTGGAGGAGGCTCTAGGAGAATTGAGGAATAGTTGGCATAAGGGAGAAGCCTTCAAAACATGTGTTGTATCTGCTTTCAAGGATATCCATTGTCACCTTCATGATGAAACTTCAGGTGTTCCTTTTTCCCTTCAGAAATTAAAACTCAATTCAGGGCATTTGTTAAGGAAAACCTGTTCAAGGAGGACTCAATGACCAAAGAGAAGATAAAGGAAATTTTCTCTCTCCAATCTACCATTGAGGAAGCTAATAAAGAATATCATACGCACACCAAGTTTGATAAGGAGATGGAGAAATGTCTGGGATCTTGGACTCAAGCTACTGCCAACACATTGGTCCCATGAGGCAGAGACATAGCAAAAGCATTGAAAAAGTTTAGACAATGGATCCTCAAGTTAGTGGGCCCTCCCCAATCATAAGCATTTGTGTTCCCTCCTAGCTTTTCCTTTCCTTCTTTTTCTCAATTCGGGCTTATTGTAATCAGTTGAGGGTTTTTGTCAAGCATCCCCTTAACTAAACATTTTAGTTAAAATAATTATTTACCAATTATAACTAATTTGTAAAGTTATATAATGGGCTCTCTACGCCATTTGAAGGGGCTAGAACTTGGTTTATTTTTTGAAAGTGTAAGGGGTTACAAAGCAATCAATACAAAAGAGCTTTATTCCCATGTCTATCTGGTCTTATTCTTTCATTTCTATCCACTGAATACTTTTGAATCATTTGTTTGTATTTTTTCAAGAAGCTTTATATTCTTGTAGATGTTATTTTTGGAACTTTGTGTCTTTGCCATAACATCTTATTGATTTAAATGCAAATGGTTATGTTCCAAATAATTTTATTCTAGCATGCATAAGGAATTATTTTCTCATCTATAATTATTGAGAATGTCTTTCTGCTCATTCCCACTACATTCCTCTGTACTTTTGTATTGATTATATGTTCTATTTTAAAACACTTTCATGATATCCAAGTTCCACATTAAAACTATGCTTTGTACATATGTAAATAAGCTTGGTCTTTAAATAAGGGAACCTCTCCCATTAAAGAGGAGGGAATTTTTTTCCCGACTATCGTTCTCTTTGAAGTCCTTTTTGATGACCAACAACATTAAAGGACATCAAGCTCTATAACGAGACCAAATATGGAATTTGAGCTTTCAACTAGGATAGGGAGTGTTGAAATAATATGCCTTTTTGTTTGTAATTAAAAATTTTGGGTGTAATATTTAACTTTTGTTTAATATTTATTTTCATAATGAATTTTTAACTTTTCTTTAGGATTTTAGTGTTCCTCCTCCATACAAATTCAGAAGTTTGATAAAAATGTGTATGAAAGATAATGATGCTAGAGAGCTTATATTTAACCCTACGAGAGGAAAACCTACAAACTAGAATTCCCAGGTCATATAAACTTATCTTAATGAAAGAGTGTGATCTTATCTTTGATGTAAGTGTGCTCACGAGTGAGAGAAGTTGGAAAAGTGACATTACAAGAATAAGAATGTGATACAATGAAGGGTAAAGCTAGTAGTTGACCATAAAAATGCTTTTTTTTTTTTTAAATAATGAAGGTTGAGAGGGAGAATGAACTAGGTAGTGTTGTAATTGTAGATCACTAAAAATATCTCAAGATAAGATTGTAAACCAATTATAATTCCAACATAAAGATAGGGAGTGATAAAATTTACGTGGGAAAAGTCAAAAAATGAGATAAAATAGGACCAAAGGATCTAAGAGGTAGCAAATGGTTGAATAAAGCCAAGATGGTTAAAATATCAAAGGCATGTTTAAAAGTATAGTTTGTAATATAAATAACCAAAGTGACTCAAAAAGAGTACAAAAGAGTACAAAGGCCATCTAAAGCGAGAGGAAAGGTGCTAAAAGTAGGTTATAAAATGTAAAGTAAAACTACCAAAGTGTTATGTAAGGAGTGAAAAAACTATATAATCCCAAGAGGGATAATGCATCACAGGAAGGTTGTAAAAACAAAGTAAAACAAGATATTCAGGATCAAGATATTACGATAGTAGGGCATTCAATAATAGTGACAATGAATTAAGATAAAAATAACTATCATGGTGTGATCAATATGGACAAGTAGATAATGTAATAAAAGAGGATGTGTAATGTAAATACAAAGATCCTCTATCATAGCATGACCCTATCACTATGTGTCATATTGTTTTGCGAATCATAATATCGTCAACATCTTCAAGGACTTTTGATATTTTTAGTGTATCTTAAAACTCGTTGCTATGAGAGTGACTTCCACCCACATGAAAATTTGAGAGAGGACCTACTCAAAAATTCCATCCATAGAGGAGGAAAGGAAGGTATAAAGGCACTCCATGGACCTCTAGTTTAAATGTATAGGAGTGAGAGATTTGTTACTCAATTGACCTAAAGGGTGTGTAAAAGGTGTGTGGTTTGCATGATTTGGAACCAAAGTAGAAGGTAACATGATGACTAAATAATTAGCCATCCATAGACACATTAAAACCTTGCAAAGCCTACTCCAAGTAACCCAATATTTCACCCCGACTCACAAAATTCCTTTGTCCAATCACAAAGGAGACCACA
Organism: Taxus wallichiana var. yunnanensis; assembly: GCA_018340775.1. NCBI lineage: Eukaryota > Viridiplantae > Streptophyta > Pinopsida > Cupressales > Taxaceae > Taxus > Taxus wallichiana. Next base: position 369,078,747 of record CM031233.1, read on the forward strand.
TCATGTTACGTGACATTTTAGATCTCACGATGGAATTGGTACCAGTTACACCTAACTACCATCAGTCACCCCCTGAGTCGACACCGGTCTATGTATTTTCCCACACTGACCTAGAATGGAGACCTACCACCAAATTTTATCTCACCCTCATTCACCTGTGATCTGCGAGACCTCTATCAAACTCGCAGAGACCCAAAACCAATCATTTGACCTTTGGATTCAATTCTAGCTTATCCTATTAGATTAGATTTATTTCTTTTTATGTTTTAAGTGAGATACCTAAATCATTTTAAATAACAATAGGATTTACTTGGTTTACATCATTAAATTGTTTAAAGCGTGGGTGATAGCGATCTAGGAAGTATCATACTACCTAGATCTAGCATACACTAGGCATTTCACTACCCATATTGTTTAATTCCTTCGATGGTCTTGTTTTCATTATAGGTAGTTCCTCCTAGCTAAAAGCAAGCTATCACAATCGGTTGTGGATATGGAATTCATACACGTGCAACAAAACATCAACCAAAATTTGAACAAGTATTCCTCCTACGCCCGTTACCTTATCTATTTCGTCAACACTTCAGAAATGATCTAAGAATCAAGTGAAACATTTTGGTATGCACTGGTGGGATGCATAAGATGTTCCTTTCATTTCATTCATTCCTAGGAAAAATTGTGTGTTTGTTTCCCTTTTGAAAAGGGCACACACTAATTTTATTCCTTGGTAACACATCTCTTCTTTCTATTTGCTCTAAAGGAAATTTTTCTTTACATGTAATAAAAATAACCACTTATTCATGTTTTACGCATTGTAGTGAAAGAGCATCCCTCTTCCTCTTCATCTTATTGTGTCATTCTATTTCACATTTCGATTTGGGCTTAAAATAAGTGCATTCCATTCGATGGTTGAAAAGCGAATCTTAGAAAAGTACTACTGTCCTTTTCTCTTTCTCTCGAGTCTTACCAAACCACACAAAAATTCAAAATACATACATTCTTAAACAACATCCTACGGAGGAAGCTGCAGGTGATCACATGATCACGGCACGGTGGACACTGACTCGCTTTCTGTTGAGTCATACTTGAGTGAATCCACCCCCACCATAACAAACCTAAAGCCTCACCTTTTAGATTTCCTTCTTTGTAGGAAGCCATCCTCAACAAAAACTCTATTTCACAATTCATGTGTTAGTCCCTAAATAGCATAAGCTCAACAAACATAATAGAAAAGGCACTCCTAGGATCACATTTTCTTAGTGTTTACTGCTTGGCTTGCATTTTGAGGTGAAAGATCACGTTAAATCAATTTTTTTGTTCATCCTTACACGCTCCTCATCACAATTTGGTGTATTCGGCTTCACCTGAGTGTGCTGGGCCATATCATCATCATTCTCGAGAATTATGGGTGCGATTCTACATCAGATTTTAATTCACAACCACTTTCTTTCATCTTTGTTTCAAATTTCACGTAGTAATCGTCGGTTACCTCTCGACCGCCATCGGTTATACCAAGTGACATCGAGTTCGAGTCCTTTTCTAACCTACTCAAAAAGACATTTTACTTCACTTTTTGCCACTTTTCATCTCTCACACATCAAGTATTCCCATTAACATTTTAAGTATCCTCGAATTTGGCATACCTATCAGATTTTACCTTCCACCTCATTATTTACTCACTTTATCCATTTTTTATAGTGAGTTGATTACCCCTGATTGGCATTAGTTTGACCTAACTAGCATTGGTTATCTTGTTTTACATTCCATCCACTATTTGGTACTTAATCTACTTTTTGTCACTAGATTCACCTATCCTTGTTGTTCTCTGTGTCATTTACAAAGAGGAAGCCCTACCTAATCAGTATTGGTTCACATGATGCTGACCCGAAGACAAGAAAGCACCCTCGTATTTAACACCAGTTGTCAACCACTCCCACCTAGTCCTTCACCACCTTCTATTTTATCACTAGCCATGGATCCCATCCAGCCTATTACTATCGCTACCAGAGATCAGGAGTTTGCACGACTCCCTGACCAGAACCCTATCACCTTGTAGTTTTACCTTTCCCACTCGTCCACTCGAGACACCTCGGGTTAGTTGATATACGGCATGCCCATATCTATCCCCCTGACTCTCACACCCACTCCCGCATCAGCCCCATCTAACTCCATGCTACCCACATCCACCTTACCCCTAGTCGTTTCGTAGTTAGGTCCTATACTGCTATGACTATTGCGTATGTTACCTCTATGGTGCCCATTACATCCATTGTACCCTCGAAAACTACCCCAAACATAACCTCATCCACCCCTAATGTCCCACGCATACTGTAGTTAAATTACCACCTCGATTTTAGTGACCCCTACCCCATTTCGAGCGTGGTTCTTTCCATTCCACAATCATTAGCCATTATTACCACTAGGGTTACCCGACCCTTCCACCCCCATATACATACTACAAACAACCTCCTTTTTTCATCCATTATTCAATGGAGTCGTACCCCTATTTCACTACCTTCTTCTCCACCACCCTACATACTAGCCCCATACCTGGAGTGCCACCATTGTTATATGCCCAAAACCAACCTTCTCACACTACGGGAGGCATCCAATCATCACAACCCACCAACGACCTAATTAAATTGATGTTGGACAAGATGTAGACATTAGAGGAATTGGTTTCTAGATCCCATGACACTCTCACCTACGATGAGATTTGCAATGAGCCTATTCACCCATCCATTCCTATCTGTTCATACCACCTGTGCATTGAGAAATTCCTAAATTCGAGTCATTTTAATAGCAAAGAAGACCCACAGTGAGCATTTTCGGTCATTCAAACATGGGTGTTATCGATCTCTCACGATGATGCCTTGCTTTTGAGAACCTTTCCCATTTCCCTCACTTTGGACTGTATTAGATCGGTATAGTGGGTTACCTAAACACTCTATATTCTCATTCAATCAAGTAGCCCAAGCCTTCTTGGATCATTTCTCTATCAATATCATCAAGAAGGTTACCATGACTGATCTATATTCCACACGTCAGTATGAGGATGAATCTATCAAAAAAATTATCACTCACTAGCGTAGCTTGATCAACCAACTTACCTTCCAACTGCCACAAACTAAACTCATCAAGCTCTTCACATGGGCTTGTGTTATACATATCTCCCTGACCTTGTACGTCCAAACCTTTTGAACATTCGATGAGGCATTCACTATGGCACGAAAGTTAGAGATTTGGGCCATCGAAGAGAAGAAAATCCAATTACGCAATAAGAATTCAACATTCAAGTCGAATGATACCTCTTATTCTTACAAACCACAAACCAATTATTCGAAAGCTAAGGGCACCGTTAATGTAGTGGTACTCAAGTTGGCCCAGCTCATCCATCAAATAAGGCTACACCCTCATCTAATCTCTCACCTATCCAGACTTTTCAATTTAGACGAGAGCAGTGAAAATATACCCCAATTGGGGAACCTTACTCTTCTATCTTAGAAAAGCTTATCAAAGCCAAAGCCATCACCCTTCCACCTATAAAACCACACACTAGTTTTGACCCTTCTCACCCCATGCCCGCATGGTATAAAGAACATGATTTTTGTAACTATCATCGAGTAAAGGGTCATAGTGATGGAAACTACATCACTTTCAAAAATATTATCCAAGAAATGCTTGAGAAAGGTGAGTTAACTATGGATAATCCCAATGCCACCCCCAAAAAAATATACAAATCTTCAAGAAACAATTTCCCAACCATTCCCCTTCATCCAATCAAACCAGTGAGACATCAACTCATGATACCCATACCCGCGAGGTTCACACTATCTTTAACGAGGTACCTGTTGCCTTCTAATTACCCCATATTCCATCCATAGAGGAGATCCTATCCCAAAATCCTCCTTCCACATTGGAACCAACCTCTTATGTTCCTTCACCAATAGAGGAACACCTTGCATCTCCTTCACACCAAAGAAGGGTCTTCTGCTAACATTGAGTCCATCTCACCCCTATCTTCACCACTTAGAGAACCTTTACCTACGCAGTACCTCCTCCACCCATAGAGGATCTCCCATTATCTCCTTCACCCACATAAGAGCACCCATTGCCTCCTCTACCCATAGAGGTGCGTCCATCTATTCTTCCACTTATAGAGGAGCTCCCATCTCCTCCATCTCCTCCACCTATCATCGACCCAATTGAGATACCTTTCCCTCTTGTGAGCATTCTCCATCCACTTACCCAAAATCCAATAGATGACCTACTTTGGCTCTCTTACCACGGAATCTGAAGCTAGTCAATTCCTATCTCTAAGACACATTTTACAGGAATTGCCATTAGGTCCTCACCAACTCACACCCAAGACGTTCCGTTCTCATGTTTGGCGATCACTTAGATTATGTGGATAGGGCTTTCTACTATGGGGGCACATCTTACTCCCCATCTCAACACAGATGCAGAGATCCCTCGTTGATACCTCCACTATCTACCTAAACCCATTTCGACCAATCAAACCAAATACAACCACCTCTTTCACAACCCCTTACATGATGGTTGTTAGCGCTGAAACCACACGCTTACCCATAACCCAACCTACTTCTAAACCCAAACCCACACCTACAACATTTACCTCAACTAAACCTATTATCACTTTAAGGGTCACCCCAACCACCAACCTTACTCATCCACCTATTAAACTAGATTTAGCTACATCCTCTAATGTCAATACCACACCCACTCCAACACCCAAACCAAAGAAACAAACTCATCAACCTCATACCCCAACCATACCAATCATACATGCACTTGTCTCATCTGTCTTAAGACCTCAGCTACCCAACATGGTCAAGCAACCTTAAGCCATCCATAAACCAATAACACAACAACCCATTACTTCTTCAAAACCTCTAACCTACCCGGGCACACAACACGACTTACACTTACTCCTGTAGTCTTTTTACCACCAATACCTCAATACCTTTAGCTATTGCTTTCACTACCCACTACACTTCATTCATTTTCCCTCACACCCCAAGTATGACCCACATCATCTACCTTCAGAGCACCCCATTATCCCCATGGGTAACTCGCCCTCTTCCTCCATCTTCTTTTCCTTCTAGACCTCGTACACCCACATCACCTTTACCCAAGAAGGTGCAACCCAAAAACAAAACTCCACTACCCCACAATAAGGTAGTCAAAACAACCACACACCCTCCTACCCATTCATCTATTGTTCCCCTACCCAGAAAAACATAATCGATACCTAAAACCACAATAGCACCTAAACCCATAACTCAGTCCGTTCCTCCTCTTCCAAAAATAGTTCCTCGATAATCAACCACACCTACACTCAAACCCACGTTCACTTCCCATTGTGATCCACTAGCAGGATCATATGCCCAAATTTTAACCAACCTCCTTGAGACCTTTGTTATCACATTACCGCTAATACGACCTTACGACCCCCTCAAACCCAATCCAAAATGGTTTGATGATACTAAAATTTGCGCATACCATCGTGTGCAGGGCATGATTTGGAGAACTACAAGTCCTTGAAAACCATTGTTATCCAATTGTGTCCACCAGAAACCAATTTTGATGATGACGACCTTCTTGACAAGGATCCTATTTCACCGACACCCATTCCCACACTGCCCACTCAACAACCACAACCTCCACCCTCACCACTCCTAGAGCCACCCTCAATATTTGAAATTAACATGGTTTACATTAGATAACTTGCCACACCACCACCCCAATGTCATTGCACCCAGCTCACCTCACAAGGCTTTTCTCCTCTAGTAGGTTTTTTCCTTTCATGTCATTATACCACTCATCCTACACCTTCTCCATTTTCTAACCCCCCTCAAATCAACATGATACACGTTACTACAAATGTGCAGAAGGGAAAAGAAAAGGCAACTAACCTACCAACCAATCCTATACCCAACATACCATCTGCACCCATACCTAAAATAACTATCCACGGCCCCACGTATCCCATTTCTAATGGTGTCACACATGCACCATGCTCAAAAATTACACCAATCTCCCCTAAAAATGTCCTTATATGACCTCATCTAAACCTTGAAATCCCATCGTCAAGATCTCATGGAGGTTCTTCAATCTATTGAGGTTTTACCCAATGACCCTACACCCATATCCTCCATTATCACACCCCATCATGTGGCCTCTCTCACCAAATTACCACCTTCATCTTCACCCCATCTTGTTCACCAAGTGGCCTCCCTTAGCTTCTTAGAGGAAGAGATCACGCCACACCAAAACAATGACCCAAACCCATCCCTCTTCATCTCTATCCACATTGATGACATATAGGTACATCGTGTGATGATTGATGGAGTTGCTAGCTTTAACATCATTTCATCCCATGCATTTGCTCAAATGCACATACCTGAAAATTACATACATAAACATCCAGTCATGTTACGTCCATTTAACGACGCTATCACCTCCACACTAGGCAATGTCATCTATCACATTCGCATGGGCCCCCACACTATTCCAAAAAAAATTACATTTTGGAGGGGGAATTCAATATAACTTTTTGCTTGGTAGACCTTGGATCCATGTCATGGGTTGCATTCCTTCCACTTTCCATCATTGTGTAATGTTTAAACATGAAGGACACACTTATGCCATTTCGGCTAATCCGTCACCTTTCAAAACATGAAACATGCTTTACCAACCTAATGATGTTCTCATACCTATCAATTCCATCTACCTGCTGACCAATACCTGCTTCACCTACACCTCCACCTACTAGTACAGCCACTTGCTTTCACCACACATACCTCCTTCCATTCCTACCGCTGCTATAACTTCCCAACTGGCTGACCCATTAGCTTCCCAATCCATTAACTCCACCTCGAATCAATTTGATACATCATCCATTCCAACTACCTACATACCAACCATTGACCCCTTGGAAGGTGTTTTTCAACACCTCACTCTAGGGGAGTACCACCTATATAGTGTTAACACATTCCTTACTCCACATGAGTATGGAAGCCTTCACCAACACCCTCGCTATGATCACCATATAGGAGAATGCCTCCTTTATGGTACTCCTCATCTTCGTACTAGTCTCACCTATGGGGGACTTGATACTACCACTTACACACCTGAACCACCATCACAAACCCGCCCATTTTCCGTTGACTTCCAATCACTTACCAATCGTTGTTTCACCCACACCTTCCTGCACTGCTATGCATGGAAGGGTTTTTGTTTTGGATTTTATGAGCAAGACCACCATACTATGATTTTATGTACCACCTGTAAACATAACGATTGTAGTGGTATTGGCCTCCCTGAACCTCCTACCAAACAGGCCCACATTGAACTCATTAAGGACCCTAGCCCTTCTCTACCTTCATCTTCATCACCACCTTCACCCACTCCACCTTCATCACCACCCTCACCGAAGAGTCGATGGATCCTGAATCTATCCCCTAATTTTTTTTTTCATAAACACCATTTCCTTGGGGCCTTTGACTTATCAATGCGAAGGCGAGGCCCCTTCCACTCTTCCATTCTTGTATCCTAAAATGATCGATGATGACACACCTATAATTAACATCATTCAATGTCAAGATAATGAATCCATACACACCTACCTTGGTGTAAAAGACTCATATATACATCGGTTGTTACCCTCTGAGACCAAACCATGTTGAATGAATTAACTATCGAGATCAACATTCATACTTAGGATGACCCACACATCCTAAAGATTGGACAATATTTAGATTCTTCTTGAATAGGAAGCCATCACTTTTCTCTCGAGATCATAACCATGTCTTCACTTGGTCTTACGTGAGACATGCAGTGGTATTGACCCCACCATACTGGTCCACAATATCATAACCATTCTCGATGCCAAACCTATCAAACAAAAGCTGAGGAAAATGTACACTGCATTACTTTTCTTGTCAAAAAGAACTTTAGTTCCTTCTTTTGTTTCCTTCATCTTACCCATTGATTATCCTCATTGGATTTCTAACATTGTCCCTGTTACTAAAGCAACAGGGTGACTCTGCATTTGTACGGACTTCCTTGACCTTAAGCTAGCCTGCCCAAAAGATGACTTTCCATTTCTGGTATTGATCAACTGGTTGACCTCACCACTTTTCATGAGATGCTCTCACTCATGAATGGATTCTTGGGTTATAAAAAAATTCTTTGCCCCGAGAAGATCAACACAAGACCACATTCATCACCCCTTGGGAACCTTTTTCTATCAAGTCATGTCTTTTGACCTTAAAATGTTGGTGCTACATATCAAGCGTGTTATGACTTACATCTTCCATGATATCATGCATCGCATATTATAAGATTACGTGGATGATCTCTTGGAAAAATCTAAATGTCGTGCGAGAACCTCAATGTCCTTAAAACCATCTTTGACCGCCTCATTAAATATTACGTTCACCTTCAGCCTAAAAAGTGCATCTTCACGGTTCTCTTAGGAAAGCTCCTGAGATTTATTATTTCCCTCCGTGGTATAGAATTTTACCCTACTAAAGTCAAGGCCACCCTCTGAAATGCCTCCACCTACTAACCTTTGCTAGCTCAGTAGCCTATAAGGTAAATTGTAGTCCATTTGTCGTTTCATTTCACAATAATCGATCGGTGTCAACCATTTCAACATTTACTTAGGAAGGATGTCTCCTTTAAATGGGATGATGACTATCAAATTGATTTTGAGGCCCTAAAATAATACCTTCTCCAACCACCCATACTCATTCCACCTAAAGATGATCAACCTTTTTACCTATACATGATGAACAACATAGGGAGCAGGCGGTAGTTATTACATAAGTTGTACTCTTTTGGACTATGAAACCCGATACAACCATCCGAAAAACTTTACTTACCATTAGTTTTCGTTGCAACCAAACTCCACCATTACTACTCAACCAAATAAAACCTATGTCGTGACCAACACTGATCCCTTACACTTCATGTACGCCAAACCTTATCAAAATCAATGTGCCACATGATGGCTTATGCTTTTAGCTGATCTTGACATTAAATTCATTCATCAAAAGTCCATCAAGGGCCAAGATATCACCGACCAACTGGTTGATGCACCTATTTCCCGGGATCAACCCTCTAATTTTGAATTTCCTGATGAGTCAATTGCTACTCTTTCCTTGGACAAACCCCCTTACCAAATGATATTGTTCTTGGACGAGTTCAAGTGGCAGCGTGGGGCGGGGCTGGTTTATCCTCATTCCTCGGATGGAGAACTCATGCCTTTTTATTTCAAACTAGACTTTGAATGCACCAACTATATTACCAAGTATGAAGCGCCTCATACTAGGTCTCCAAGCCGCATATGCCCTAGATGTCGATCAATCCAAATCTTTGGTGATTCACAATTGGTCGTCAACCAAGTCAATGGTATGTATCAATATCATAATGAGATACTTCAAAATTATAAACACCATGTAGACATACTTTTGACCACCTTTGATCGTTACACCCTTTAAACCATCCCACGTTTAACCAACAAATTTGCCGATACCATGGCCTGCTTAGCTTCCCAAATACCCGCTTCCCCTGTTGATTCCAAAATCTTTATCACCATATAATGCCTCCATTCACCTTCTTATTTACCTCATGATGTTTACTCAATCAAAACCGACACCCTTGACCCGAGTGACCTTTGGTATAAATAGTACTCTGACTACCTTTCTCTCTCCATCTTACCTCCTGATCTCACCCATAACGGATAACGTGCCTTCCTTAAAAAGGTCTCTCATTTCTTCATTCAAGGGGACTCTCTCTAAATGTGGTTTTGATGGTATTCTCTTACGATGCCTCACAAGTTCTGAAATTCCTTATACCATTAAGGAAATTCATGATGGCATATGTGGAGGTCACTTCAGTGGTCTCACAGTTGCTAAGCATATTCTTCACCTAGGCTATTATTGGCCAACCCTTAACCATGATTGTTGTGACTATGTCAAACATTGTGTAAAATGCCAACAACATTCCAACCTTCATTATACACACAGTCATGCCATACAGGTCAATCGTGACCTTTGGCCCTTCTCTCAATGGGGTTTGGATCTTGTCAGAGAAATCAATCCTCATTCTTCCCAACACCATCAATGGATCATAACTACTACCAAATACTACACAAAATGGGTGGAAGCCATACCACTCATCTCCATGAAAGATGAGAAGATCTGTGAGTTCATTAACCATCACATCATTTTTTGCTTTGGTGTTCCTCATCGCCTCATCACTAACAATGGAAAAAATTCAAAAACAAAACATTATAAAAAAATTGTGATGCCTTCGTCATTCAAACTTAGCTTCTCATCACCTTTATACCCACAAACCAATGGCCAAGCTGAATCCACTAACAAAACCCTCAACAAAATTCTCATGAAAGTGGTTGATGATACTGGGAAGGATTGGCATACGCACATTCCTTTTGCCTTATGGGCATACCGCACTAGTATTCACACTTCCACTGCGGTCACACCCTTTTCACTGGTCTATGGTACATAGGTTTTCTACTTTCGAAGTCAGATCCCCTCACTCCGCATTTCTCTCCATGACATGTTTATTGATGATGAATTTCTTTAGGCCCGCTTAGCACAAGTAGAGTTATTATATGAGTGTCATCTTAATGCTCTGGATCACCTTCAAGTTTACCAACAACATATCAAACGTGCTTATGACAAATGTGTTCATGAACAAACCTTCCAAGTCGGTGACCTTGTCTTGAAAGAAAATCAACACATAACCAAAGTAGAAAAAAGTAAACGGGGAACAATTACTCCTAATTGGCTTGGACCATACATCGTATCTCATACCTATGTATCAGGTGCTTACCATTTATCCTCACTTGATGGTAAACCTGAATTTGATCCCCTTAACGCATTGCATCTTTGACCATTCTATTGTTGACTCATTTTCCTACCTCACCCTTTGTCTCTTTATAGACTCATCCCTTGAGTGCTATCCACTCCATACACCTCCCTAATGATTAAACAAGAATCATGCGAGTACCCCGTCACTTGTTATCTTCTCTTGAATATATGTACCACGGCACTGCACATAACATGATTCTCATGGATACTTTTCATCTAATTTTAGATGTGATCCCATGGTTGTTCCACCTTGCCTTTTGAACAAGATTCCTATCCTCCACCTTGGTCTTGTCCATGAATTTAACGACCTCACATGGGACTAAAATCCTTGAGTCAAACTTCTAATAAAAGATGACTCCCTCAAAAGGACATCTTCCTCTTGAAAAAATTATTGCTCTAAATACATTGCTCCCTCGAAGGATAGCTATGTGAAGCTTTCAAAAAAATTGAGAGAAACTGAAGCTTTCCACATCGATCAACTTCACAAAGACCTCAAGGAGTACCATATTATTTATCCCATATATAATTCCCACATCGATCAGTCTATCAAAAAAAAAACTTTTTAGTCATGGACTTTCCCATTGTGACCTAGGACCTCTTGCCCAAAAGCCCTATCACTCAAAACATATAAAATTAACTACCTTTCACCCTCCTTACAACTTCCACTCTCATTGTCTCAATTGCCTCAAGGGACATCTTAGAATTTAGACATTTGGTGATCCTGTGACTACCTTCATTGTAGAACAGTTAATCATGCAATGCCTTTCGGGTCTTATGTTCATCACCCCCTCCAAGGTATGATCTACTCGGTATGATCCTACCCAATCAGGTGGCTTTATTGCCCCCTTCTTATCTTTTAACCATCTTTGTTTACATTTTGATTACCTTATACAAGAATTGGTCCTCGATGCTTACCTTTGAGGTAATCCTCCCCTTTCACCATAATTGCCTTCACCTGCATCCTTTCACCTACAATCTACTCACACCTATTAAACCTAAACCCACAATATGCCCAAAACCTACCAACTCATTTTCATATTCTTCCCTAGCTCATGGGAGAACTACATCAGCCTGAGGTCCATTTTTTTCCGGGACTATGTAGGAAGCACACTCTGAGGGCATGGGGCCCTTGGAGGTTTCCTTGGCCATTCTTTGCCCTAAAAAAATTCATCAACCATGCCTAACTCACCATTTACCTCACATTTTACTTAGTTCCCCCTTTATAACAAAATTTGAAACTAAGCCACATACATAAGACGTTGCTTACCACAACATACATTTGTTACACCTACCATTTCTCTATCATCACTATGCATAGATTATAGAACAATTCACATATGACCCATAGTATCATTCATTGCATAAAAATAATGAATCATAACTAAACCTACTTTCAACTCAACCATGCCTAACTCAAACATGACATATAATGCCTATAACTCGATACATGCTATAACCAAACCGACTCGATCCATTCCTAACAAAACATGACTCGATCCATGCCTAACAAAACCTAACTCGATCCATGCCTATAACCTAACTCGATCCATGCCTAAACCAACCTAACTCCATCATGCCTAACTTACCTAATTTCAACCACATTAAAGTAACAAATCCATATCTCATCTAATATACGCCATAAACCAATGTCTCATACACACATCAACAAATCATGAAATACCATGAATCTCATCATAACAAATCAATGAATATGTATCTCAATATACATGTCTATCTCATCATGTCCATCACCTCAAAAATGTTTGACACACAACGGATATATATATATATCAAATATATATATATCAAATATATATATATATATATATATATATATATCAAAGTGTCATCAACACATAGGCCATCTCATATATACAAAAAGAATGAATCAATCAATACACAATATCTTTAGCATGCAGGCCAATATATGCTCAAAATATACAAAAATCACTCATACATCCTCATTGTCTTTTCACACATGCATGCTAGTATGTGATAAAAATACAACTACCTTCGGCACACATGAGCAACATATATATCCAAAAATCACTAGTATACATCAAAAATCAAGTGACTGCATCTCAAGCATCTCACTGGATGTATTCCATCCTCTGTGTCACCTACCCTCGGCCTCAGTGTGTCCCTAATGGCACATCACCTAGCTCTAGTTTCGTGCATGCATTGGTGGCCACTCCCTGATCATGCCTTGAAGCTCGCTAACCTCCTGTGCTCTCCACACTATGTGTATGGGATCTCATCCTCTCACTGGACACCTGTTGTGCTTTGTACTCTCCATAGGATAGGAATTCTATCCCGGCCACCATGATCTGATCCTAATAATATCTCACCTCACTTAGGGCATCTCGTAACCTAGATACGGACATGGTCTGTGGTGGTCCCAGGTAGGTATCACCCCCTGCAGTGACCTACCTATGCAGCCTGACTTAGGTGGGACCATCTCTTGTGCTTGTGGTGGTGCCCCCTACCCCTGATGCCTATATGGGCTGTAAGGCCCCAATTGTGCCTTGGCATGGGTTGTGGCAACTAGCCCCGTAAAACTACCATCCGAGCCAGTAAGAATGCCACCTGACCATCTCTTTCTCCATCTCCTCCATCACCTCCACCCTCTCCCTCCACCATCTAGGCCTACAGACTGGCCACCTATACTCGTAGCTCTGCTACCTCTTCCCTCGACCCCTCCATTTATATCTACAGTATACCTATTGGGTAATCAGCGTCGTTACCTTCCCCTATAGGGCATCTCTCTACACTTTAATGGTAGCTAAGTCAGGCTGCCCCGGTCTAGGTGGTATGGCTCGTAACTGAGCTACCCACCACTACCTGTACCTATCTATACATCCGGCATCATCTATCCGCCTGATCCACTGGCTACTCCTCCTCCCCTATAGGCACTATAGGTTGTGGTAGAGGTAGAGACCTCTCCACATCATCTCTGACGATACTGTGGGAAGGATGGAGGAATATCCTATACAAGCCCAAATGCCACCGGACCTATCTACTAGGATCATCTCATCCTCCCCAGCATGGTGACCCTATATCCACCTCTCTAGCTGGAGCTCATCTAGCTCCTCATACATGTACCTATATGAGGGGAATCCCACATATGGCCTCCAGATAATGTCCACGCGGACAACCCCTCCAACAACTATCGAAAATGGGCCACATCATATGTCGGCCTATCTCGATCTCACTCTCCTACAACAACACCCATCTCCTGTATCCCACCACACACATCTCACAAGAAATGCATCTAATCAAGGCATCCTTATCATCGGTCAAATACAGACTATGTGCTCGTATGCCCAATAGTGTATATAAAGGTACAACACATAGGCTAAACTGTGCATCCACCCATATGCCCAAAGCTCTTGTATATAAGCTGCAATAATGTGAGTGCCTAGGAAAAGCATGTCTCATGACCATCATATAACATGGAGCACCCCCACCAATGATCTAGGAAATAATACCCCTCTGCATTTGGCAATGCATAGCAGCACACTACCTCCATCAATAGAACCACTAGCCTCATCTCATCCGGATGGGCTAGGTACATCTCGCCATAGCTCAAACTGGTACTATGGAATCTCAGCTCCACCGCCCCTCACCAAAAACTATCCCGATCAGCTCCTCTGAGGCCTCGGAGGAGATAGAGTAAACCTGGGCACCCAATATGGGTAGCTGCAAAATCTGGAACACATCCTCAAGGGTGATAGTTATCTCACCCATCGAAGGTGGAACATGTTGGTCGTGGAGTCCCATCTATCGATGAGCGTGACCATTAAGCTAGGCTACCAAACAACATGTCTGTAAGCCGAATCCCACTCAAGCCCATTACCTCCATGTGTTATAGCTCCAAAGGGTCATTGTTAAGCCATGCAATGTCACCAGTAGAGGTGGAATCCTATCCCGCATGTGTAACTATGCTCTCCCCTGCATCTAATCCAAGCACGGCATTAATCCCTATTTTACCATGACCATATTCACCAATTATCATTACCCTCCACCCTATTTTTACCCTACCCATGTCAACCACCAAACCTACATCACTTTTGTTCCATTATGCCTAAAATCCTGACTGGTACCATTTCATTCTAACTAACTTCGGTCACCTTTAAACTGGCATTAGTCACTTGTTTGGTGAACGATACTGGGTTCTACCCAACCGATCTTGGCCAAGCTTGACCGATGCTGGTCAGAATTGTATAGAAAATTCCATGACTTCCCAAACCCCCTTTTCTATAAACCTCCCCTTGCCCCTTTTACCCCACCTATAATGACCTAAACTCCCCTTAGACCCCTACCCACCCCACCTATACAATTTACTACCCTCCCCCTTTTTTTCCCGTTATTCCCCCATACCCAAATTTAACTTTTTCCCACCCACAAAAAACAAAACACCCACAAAACCCTACAAATAACAAATACCAAAACTTCTAATCTATTTAATCAACAATGTAGTGTTGGGCACTTACCTTGTCTCTACTACCGCCATCTCGTGGCATGTCTCGGACGCGTTATGCCGGTGGTCCACTCGATCCTCTCCCACCTTGCCATCACCGAATACCTACTTGCAACCTCGACCAATCAAACTCTCTCGCCACGATCCCGTGGACCTCGCTACTACCCACCCAACCCTCATCAAATTAGACTACCAGCTCACTGTCTCATTTCCTCCAGACACTTTTCTCTCTTTTCTCTGTCTTGTATTTCATTTCTTCACTTTGTAAATAACAAATGAATTATAAAAATGTGGATTTTTTGTTTTTATAACAAACTCGACCTAACCGACATCGGTTCCCCTTGACCAGTATCGGTCTTGTTCCCTACCTCACCATCGTCGGTTTTCCTATACCGATGTCGGTTATCCATGACCACCATCGGTCACCCTCACCTACACATTGCCCTTACTTTGCCATTTTACCCCACCCTTTACCTTGCTTCTTTACCCCATCCAACTTTTACCCAACCCATTACCTTACCTTTCCTGACCTCATCACTTCCTACCTCCATTTTTCCTCCTTTGGGGACTTCTTATTCTTTTACCCCTACCTTGGCCTTACCCATGCCGTGACCTAGATATTTGGACCTGGACCATCACTAGTGACCTTTGACCTCATGTGTTCACTATACCTTGTGGCACTATTACCTATGTTGATTGACCTGATGACCTTACCTAGCCTATTACCGTGACCATTTATCTTGACCCTACCTTTGGTGTACCGGAACATACCTAAATGTTCCTACACCTAACCTACATTGTGTTTTCTGACCATATCCTATACCTTGGATACCAGATTCACTTTAACCTTGTTTGGATAAACCTATTGACCTTAGACGATGTAGAGTTTGCCTGCTCTTCAACCTGGTAGCGTGTTACAGTTTATACATGTGTGTGCATTTGACTATTGCTACCTTTGACCTTGACCCATTACCTAGATTTCCCTGAGTAGACCTTTCACCCTTTTTTCCCCATGCCCACCTACCTTTTCCTCACATTTTCCTTTTATCAAACCACTCACCACTTCATCCTGTTGCCTCATCAATTCCTAGTTTGAGGGGGATCACCTTCACCCACACATGGGGCAACCACATCTTATTTTTTGTTAGTGTTGTTTACCAATACAAGCTACGTAACAAAAAGGGGAAAAATATAGACACTAAAATCAGGTCACACTCCCCTTTCGTACCTCGACCAATAAGCACCCTTTATTACATTTACCTAGCCATGACCCCCTTCACCCCACTAATATTATGTTAATTAATTAAATTAAATTAATGCATTATCCTCACTATATTTATTATTTGAATATTTTATTTAAATAATATCCACACATACACTTCACTTAGACACCTCATCAAACCAACTCAACCTAAGACCTATTCTTAGTAAGTTGCCATAACTAACTAAGACTTACCCAAACCCTAAAAATCAATGCCTACATTCCCTCTAACCACATTCTTGCATGCTCACAAGAAGCTCCCAGTCTAATCCATGGGATAATGACATGAGATCTAAGGAAATCAAGAGGATCACCCTAGTTTAGTAAACCAAGGAAATCCCACATTGATCGACGTTGGTTACCCCTAACCTTCACCGGTTAAGCAAGACCACCTTCGGTTACCCTTTTAACCCCTAAACTACCTTATTCTCAAGGTTGGAAAACATTGGGAGAAAGTGGATGAGAAAGAACACATCTCAGAGAGATAATGCATTTTCAGAGAGCCAATTCTAGCAAAAAACTCATACGCAAGGAAGGAGATTGAGCATCTTCTCCTGCATAGCCATCCTAGCCATGATCTGATCTATTTAAGCAAAGAAGAGTGTACATGTAGCCCATGTAGAAGCTTTTCTTAGTTGGTGATCACTTGAAACCTTCAAACCCATCATATTAACCTCCATCCCTCACACAGAGGCATTCTGTAACGGAATCCAAGTAAGTATACCATCATACCTTTCTGGTCTATTTCATTTTGTCATCATTTTATCATCCATCATTTATCTTTCCCCCTATTGACCTTCTCCAACATTTTCACCTCCATATACCCATTAAAAATCGCTAAAGCCTACTCAATAACCCAATATTTCACCCCGACTCACCAAAGTCCTTTGTGCAATCACAAAGGAGACCACAACTTGTTCTGTGACATTTTCAGATCTCACAGAATCGCACCGGTTACACCTAACCACCGTCAGTCACCCCTGACCGACACCGGTCTCTGTATTTTCCCACACATAGCCTAGAACAGAGACCTACCCACAAAATTTCATCTCACCCCCATTCACTGTGATCTACCCGAGACCTCTATCAAACCTGCAGAGACCCAGAACCAATCATTTGACCTTTGGATTCTATTCTAGCTTAGCCTATTAGATTAGATCTATTTCTTATTGTGTTTTTAAGTGAGATACCTAAATCATTTTAAATAACAATAGGATTTACTTTTTTACAACATTAAATTGTTTAAAATAGTGGAATTACTGACCATCTAGGAAGTATCATACTTCCGGATCTAGCATATACGCTAGGTAGTTCTTGCCCATATTGTTTAATTCCTTTTGGTGGTCTTGTTTTCATTAAGGTAGTTCCTCTAGCCAAAAGGAAGCTCTCACGATTAGTTGTGGACCGGAAGTCATACATGTGCAACAACCCATCAACCAACATTTGAACAAGTATTCCTCCTACGTCCTGTTACCCTATATATTTCGTCAACACTTCAAAGAAACGATCTAAGAATTAGATGAAATAATGAGATGTAATGATAGTAAATGGTTTTCCTATCTTCCCACTACATTTATGCCATTCCTCCAGATGCCACTTAAATAACTATTTTCCTACTATAAGGATCATGTACTACAATGAAAAAAGATAGGGGCATTAACGATAAGCATGTGACCTACTACTCTAATAAGAAAACCTAATGCACGTTAAAGGACATAAAGCTCTATAATGAGGCCAAATATAAAATTTTATCTTTTAACTAGGATAGGGAGTGTTGAAATAATATGCTTTTTTTGTGATTGAATTTTTTGGGTGTAATATTTACCTTTTTGTTTAATATTTCTTTTCATAATGAATTTTTGAATTTTGTTTAGGATTTTAGTGTTCCTCCTCCATAAAAATTCAAAATTATGATAAAAATGTGTATGAAAGATAACGATGCTAGAGAGCTTATACTTAACCACTAGAGAGGAAAACCTACAAACTAGAATGCTCAGGTCATATAAACCTATCTTAATGAAAGAGTTTGATCTTATCTTTGATGTAAGTGTGCTTTGAGTGAGAGAAGTTGGAAAAGTGACATTGTAAGAATAAGAATGTGATACAATGAAGGGTAAAGCTAGTAGTTGACCATAAAAATGTTTTGTTTTAAAAATAATGAAGGTTGAGAGGGAGAATGAACTAGGTAGTGTTGTAATTGTAGATCTCTAAAAATATCTCAAGATAAGAGTGCAAACCAATTATAATTCCAACACAAACATAGAGAGTGATAAAAATTAAGTGGGAAAAGTCATAAAATGAGATAAAATATGACCAGAGGATCTAAGATGTAAGAAATGGTCGAATAAAGCCAAGAGGGTTAAAATATCAAAGACATGTTTAAAAGTATAGTTTTTGCAATATGAATAACCAAAGTGGCTCAAAAAGAGTACAAAAGAGTACAAAGGCCATCTAAACTTGAGAGGAAAGGTGTTAAAAGTAGGTTATAAAAGTAAATTAAAACTACCAAATTCTTATGTAAGGAGTGAAACAACTATGTAATTCCAAGAGGGATAATGCATCAAAGGAAGGTTGTAAAAACAAAGTACAACAATATATTCAGGGATCAAGATATTACGATAGTAGGACATTCAAATAGTGATAATGAATTAAGATTAAAATAACTATCATGGTGTGATCAATATGGACAAGTAGATAATGTAATAAAAGAGGACATGCAATGTAAATACAAAGATCCTCTATCATAGCATGACCCTATCACTACATGTCATATTGTTTGCGAATCATAATAACATCAACATCTTCAATGAATTTTGAGATTTTTTAGTGTATCTTAAAACTCGTTGTTATGAAAGTGACTTCCACCCTCATGAAAATTTGAGAGAGGACCTACTCGAAAATTCCATCCATAGAGGAGGAAGGGAAGGTATAAAGGGACTTCATGGACCTCTAGTTTAAATGGAGAGGAGTGAGAGAGTTGTTACTCAATTTGACCTAAAGGGTGTGTAAAAAGGTGTGTGGTTTGCATGATTTGGAACCAAAGTAGAAGGTAACAGGATGACCAAATAATTATCTTGAGGTGGAGGAGAAGGTAACTAAGGTGGAAATTTTTTTTTGAGTATGCGACATGTAGCATCAAAATGAGAAAAAAGACCATGGTGAAAACAAAACTATCGGGAGTAGATGGAGGATGTGATGGCTTATGAATGTTCTTAGCACACTCTACTTCAAGTTGCTTCATGTGTTGGGTCATGTGATCTAAACTCTTAAAGTTAATTAATAGTGTTAGTTTATATAGGGCATGCATTTCTTAGATAAGCACCCCCTTATTACTGGATGTGTTCATAATATTGGTAAATTAATGTTTTCATTCAATAATTTACATAAGTTAGTTATTAGTTTTATGGGTGTAGTTAGTTGGGCTCGTTCGACCATTGGGTCCCATTTTTCAACTATATCCCAAAATTCTATTTAAGCGTATTGGATGAAATACTAAAAGGTATGTTTGTAGGATCATTTAATATATTGTAAAATCTTCTTCTTGAATAAATAAATAATGTAGGCTTCTCCATTGCAAACATTTTTTAATGAAGTGATTAATGGTTATTGATTCCAAATGAATAATTTATTCTCATCATCTTCTTCTTTCCTTGATGAACCACAAGGAACGAAGATGAAGAGAATATTGACACGAGTGAAGATATTTTGTAATATTTTTTGTTCATTTCTATTTGAATTAGAACTAAAGCATGAACACCTATTTGAGGAGCTTGGGATAATTCTATGATCAAAGAAAGCATTAAAAGACTTTGAATTTCCGAAATAACACATTCTCTTTTTCCTGAAAATATTCCTCGAGAGGAAAGAATTGTATGGTGATGTTTTTCTTTGATATCGTTATGCATGAAAATTGTTTTATTGAGGTTGGAACACTTCACGAGGCAGTGAAATCTCAAATTAATAATAGCGTGATTAAGTCCTTGCTAAAAGTTGTTGAAAAGAGAATTCGAAGTAGATAAAACTTAATATGTTATCTTTTCTATTCTGACGTGGCATTAAAGACTTCCACGCACATGTAGAAAATTTAAAAAAATTCAGTTGAGGTGTTGGAATTTGATTTCTATAGTTAAAAATCCAAATGTGATGCGAAGAGGCGTTGGAAATTTGTGCAAGGATTTTCATTTTGTAATCTAAAGTGGCATGTGGGCGTGATTATTGCTTAGATGGTATTACTACATATACAAGGTATTTTTGTTTATCTAAAATTTGGCCATTTTTAAAGAAAGTTTCAAGGGAGTTGCTCTTTCTATCCAAACATAGGCATTGGAAATTTGGGTAGGAGAGGAAACTAAAGTCTTTTAAAGGCAAGACGTTAAATCTCATAAGTGTAAAATTGTTTTTGAATCTTGTCATTTTTATATGATTTTTGTTTTCTTTGTTTTGTAATTAGTTTTTTTCTATGTTTTGGGGTGTCCTAGATACATCAAAGTGATTATTTTAGTGTTTGAGGTCGTACATATGAGCTTCATGACAATAATATTTTAAATGAATAAATAATGTGTTGTAATGAATGATGAGTGCATTTTTAGTGGAATTTGATACCTTTCTCTTTCTCAAAGATTGGAAATGGGTTATTGCATAAAACCATGAATATAACAATGTATACAACTAAGTATGTTATTAGATGTCATCATGTTGCACTTAAGGGTTAATAGGTCCCTATGGATCTAACATGTTAACAAAGCCAAAGGTCCACTCATCTTAAGTGACCTACTAACTCCAATATCGGGTTATGTTGTATTGATAATTTTGAACAAATGGTAGTAGGTGTGTTTTTTTCTTCTCAAATTTGGTTTTCAATTGATTGAAATCATTGATAAGGAGTAGGTTGGGTTGTTTTGATTGGGTTTTTCATTGTAGTGATTTCTAACCTCTTATTTGACAAGGGGAAGATATTGTATTGGATTTCAATAGTCGTTGGCAATTTTACAAGTTGATAAGGGAAACACTAGCACTAGTGGTGTTGAGAAAATGGAGCTCAACATTATTAAGCATAAGGTTAGATGTGCCATACACAATTATTGAATAGTTTTTGATAGGTTTTTGTGTGAGAGCTTTATATCGATTGACGTAGTTGAGAAAACCTTGATTGTGCTTATAATGCAACAAGAGTGCAAAATGGTAAGAGAAAATGGGCATGTTAGTAGGATGGTATCCATTCATGCCAAAAATAGTAGGGTAGCGAGATTCTATGTGAAGTGACATTGGCTAATTAGTACATCGATGTACAATATGTCAATTTGCAAATGTAACAAAGATTATTGAATGACATCACAACCATATGCTACATATCATCTTCTACGCCCCTTTTAATCAAAAGGGGTTTGTTGAATCATGTTTTCTCAATGTTTAATGTTAACAAATAATTTTAGTTTGTATGGGGTATGTATCTCCTAGTCATACACCCCCTTATTAATAGATGTGTTCATAATTAGTAAATTAATGTTTATCATTAATTTTACAAAGTTATTTTTTAGTTGTTATTTTATACATGTGTAGTTAGTTAAGACCTTTTGGTTCCACGTATAAACCATATCTTGAAATCTTATTTAGGATCATTAAATTAAATAATAGAAGTTTTGTAAGAGTATATAATATATTATACAATATTCTTGTTGAATAATATAAAGTATGTAGATTTTATCCATTTTCATGTGCAAATATTTTATGCATCACTTGCTTTTATATGCTCCAAAATACTTGAACACTATGCTTTGATTCCTCATGCCATGTGTAGAATGGTACTTGATAGGTTGAAGAGTTTATAGTTATTGGGGAATGAGGCGGGGATACAGATGTAATGTGAGGCGAGGAAGGTATTATGATAGGAGAGATAACCAGAGGATCCAACTTGTTTAGTGGCTCAAGCTTTGGGTCACAAGAAACGTCGATAATGGAAGAGAACCTGGGGAGCCATCATAGATTATGGCTCAGGTTTATGATGATGTGAGAAATACCATGCCATGGTGGTGGAGTTTGAAATGTGTCATAAGAAAATATATGGTCATCACAATGGTAGGTAGAAGCAAGAGTATGACCAACATCTAGATTTTGGGTCTAACAGAGGAAATGTAAGTAGGTGATGGATTGCATCTTGTGTCGAGTGATTTGGTTGTGCTTCCTTGGATGGTGGTGGCTTATTTGGGATTGGTAACATTATAGATGACTTAATAGGAGGAGATAATGGGGTAAGTATTTTTAAAGGTGGTATGATATTGGGTTGGATAGGTGGATCTTGACTACTAGAGAAGGAACACTAGTAATTATGGCGTGATGCTCACTAGACATGGAGGTATCAGATTTAGGAACCCATTGGGATTTGGTATATGGAGATGAGCATGGAGAAGAATGATGTGTAGCAAATGAAATGAAACCCTTATGCTCCAGATGTCATATTTTTTATTCTAAAGCATAACAATTGTCGTCACAATGTCCATTAATCCCATGGTAATTACAATATGGTCTACTTTTGTATCGAATAACTTGATGAGGAGGGTGGTAATGATTAGGTAAGAAAGTAAGTGATTATTGAGTAGTAAATAATATATCATGTTTTCTAGCATGATGATCAAACTAGAGCGGTGTTTTCTCTGATAAGACCTTGAATTCACTTGTAGGAGACCATGTAGTGGACATGGGATCAGGATGAGGTGTAGAAGAACTAACATGGTCCTAAGAAGCAACCTTAATATGTTGGATTTCAGATGTGAGGGATGTAATCATGGCTTTCATATCTTGAATTTTATCTTGAAATAAATGGTACAAAGCTTGAAGGGACTTAAATAAGGATTGGTATGTTGTTTTATCAGAGTGCTAGAAGATATTGTATTGGCTTTTTCAATAGTCGTTGGCAATTTTACAAGTTGATAAGGGATGCACTAGCACTAGTGTTTTGCTGACATTATTAAACATAGGTTAAATGTGCCATACGGTAAAGGAGGTTTTGTGCGAAAGCTTTTTGCCGATTGATGTAGTTGAGAAAACAATAATGCAGAGGTGTAAGGTGCGTCGGAAAGACAATTGGAAATGTCACTTACTTGTGAAGGTGGCGTATTGCAAGGGAGATACATAGTGTCTAGGGGTATTTGGAGAACATATTTGCAATGAGGGTGCATTTGAAGTAATTCATACAAGGAGACTTGAGGAACCTTAAGAGCCATGATACAACTAGGGTTTGGGTTTGGAGAGGAAAAAACTTATAGGGTATGCAAAATAAGGATCCGGGTGTTTGATCAAGAGTTGGGGTTCACCAAATGATTTAATATAAATTGAATTAAACCTTATTTCAGAGTAACTACTATAACTAATGATATACAAGTGATAATATATAGTAATGGATAATAAACAATCATGCAAAGATATAAACCCTAAGAAATAGAGATAGAGGAGATGACTTAGCTAATTTCTAAGTGATCTAGAATTGGTTTGAGATGAGAAACTACTAGAGTAGACTAGGAAGAGTGTCGTCAAGCCTCACCGAGGGTTATGTGACTCAAAACTAGCTTTACAATATGGTCTACTTTTGTATCTGGGATAAATCGATGAGGAGGGTGGTAATTATTAGGTAAGAAAGTAAGTGATTATTGAAAAACATAAGTTCCCATGAGAGGAAGGAGTTCTAGGTGCTAATGAATGATCTAGGCATTAGCGTCCACTCGATACTCGAGGTTTTGGCATTTTTGGGTTAGAAGAGCTTCATTGTTGATCTTATTTTTTCATTCTAGTTTTTGCTCCAATTTCACCGGTCATACTTGTAACCTGTAAAATAAATAACTAGTTGCACATGCCCACAAACCACATCAAACCTAATAAAGAAGATGTAAAATGGGGAGTCGAATGACCTCGATGGTCACTTGAAGAGTGATCTTATGACCAAGCATTTCACTACATCTTAGAATCCATGTAGTTCTTTATGTATGTGTGTGTAATGATGCCCTAGGTTGCCCTTGTGCAAGTTGCACTATGATAGTGGGATAGATCTAGATTTCTCTAAGTATGCAAATGTGTGAGATGGAATAAAATGAACTTCCCCTCCTATGTTATGTATGCAGAGTGATGCAACCCTTATCCCTTGTATGAATGTGCTAGATGTAGATGTATCTTTGTAATGCTCTTGTGCCTTTTTGTAATATTAGGTTGTGATAAATAATGCTTATGATGCTTGGACCCTTTTTTAAGAGAAATAGCTAAGTATAAATATGATTCCCTTGTTTGAATTTCGTAATTGAAAACTCAAAGGCTAGCCCAAAGTACTAAGTAGGTGCCTAAAAATTAAAAAGACCCAAAATGGTAAGAATGGAATAGAGTGGTTTAGGAGCGACCAAGAGGGAGAGGAGCGTTTGAGCGCTTATTTCCTAATGGGTGTTAGTGTCAAAAGCCATAAAAGATAAATCAATCAAGTGTCAAGAGAGATGTAAGATATGCAAGGCCAATAAAAGTGCAAGAGATAAAGAAAAAGTCCCAAAAGAAGTTGTCAACCACTAGTTTTCTTTCTTAGGAATCATGTATACATTAGTATTCTTTAGGACCTAGAAATGTACCCAAGTGCATAGATTTTGTGTCTACACTACCCCAAATGATGAAAAAGGATGGTTTTCATTTATGTAAGACTAGAAGATCCTTGGAGATGAGGCGTTCTACATCAAGTTGATCACTTCAATCATTTTCCGTAGATGAATCTCTTAGTAGCTAGAAAGTTAGATACTCTCAAATGGAGTGCCTCTCATATATGGATGTACAAGGTGGATCAAGGATACTTTTTTATTGAAGCTAGGGAAGTTGATATTTTTGGGGAAAATTTTCCTTCTTATCACATATAGGGAAAGTGGAATCTCCCTAAGGAAGGATCCTTTTCATGGTTAAAATACTTAGTAAATGTTTGACATGTGATATTCTAATAAAAAGGACAATATGGTCTTGATAAATGTATCATGTGAAAAAAAGAGGAATCAATTGACCATTTGTTGTTTCATTTCCCCTTCGCAACAAGAATGTGGATATGGATGACTCAAAAGTTGTACTATGCTGGACCTTTTCCATAATCCATCCTCAATATGATAAGAGAATGACACTACAAAATAAAATAAATCCGTAACTTTGTATAGGAGGCTATCCCCACACTAGAAATGTGGAACATTTGGCTAGAAAGGAATAAAATAAGCCATGCCATGATAAATATTCTTACACAAATTGAAGTTATCTATTTCAAAATGGGTCTATTCGATTATTAGAAAAAATCATATGCTAAATGTAAATGGAGATCCTTAAATCCAAAATGAATGGTCCATAATCTTCTTCTAATACCATCTACTTGCCCTCCCCCACCTCCCCTCCCTTGCACTATAAAAAACCTTTAAGATTTGGAAGGTCGATGTTTTATGGGATCTCCCAATGGAGGATTGTATAAAGATAGATTTTGAGGGGGTTATAAAAGGTAACCCAATATTGGCAGACTATGGTTGTATTCTCAAAGATTCGTAAGGAAATATGATTGTGGTATATTTAGGCTATATTTTGAAAGCCACTAACAACAAGGTGAAGTGGATTGTAGTCATGAAAGGCATTAAGATTACAAAATAAGTCAAGGTCAAAAAGGGGGATAGACTATCATTATAAAAGCATTGTCCAAAACGAAATATCCAAACTAGAAATTAAGTTTTATATTAGCCCCAATTTATTTAGCTAGTCAATAATTTGAGAATATTGTCATCTTTATTTGTCCCAAATTGACCAATAATGAAGTAATTATTCTTGCAAATAGTGGCTCTAGAATGAATGCTTTCACATTGTTAACTAGCACTAAAGCAATAGATTGGCTGGGGATAACATGACTTCTTATATATGATAATATAGAATCGTAAATACTTGTTTCAGTACCCTACATTGTTTATCCATACTCCTCAAATTCATACTCAAAACATTAAATTATCTTATAAATATTAAACCCTGTCCTTACCCTCATAAAATCACACTTTACCCCTTAGTAAATGTGTATTTACTCACCTAAACCACCCTAACCACCTATAACTCATCCTAGCCAATTTTAAATTGTTATCCTAAAATTACCCCCAAGTAGATTCAGATAACACATAAAAAATGTACTTAGCCATTTTTAGCAAGCCTATGAAATTTAAACAACTGTCAAATTGCACTTCCCAAAAGCATTGGTCGTTGGCTTTCAAAAAACCTTAAAAGGCTATTTTAGTTTGTTGTGTGTTTTCATGGAACTTAGTGTTCTGTGAGTTCTCCTAACCCGTGAAACAAAGGATCTTGGTCAAAGACCGAGGTGGGTTGAACTTAGACCCATGGGACATTTAAAACCCACACAACAAATAAGATCTCTGACAAAATCAATGGTTGACAAGTGACAATAGATCAAAAGTCCTAAAGCAAGAAAAGTGGCACCATTCCAGCTCCCAGTAAGTAGATGTGCCTCATCTAGATTCCAATCCCTAGATTTATCCATAGTTCATATTTTTTTAGGTTCGTTAATTCAAACAAGGTCAAAGGGTCTAAGGGGAAAAAATTCAAAAAGCTAAAAAAATTTCTAAGTCCCTCAGACTTAGAAACTGCGATGCAAAGAGCTATGTGGATCCACCTTATTTTCTCTCATTTCACAATATGAAAAATGAGAAGCCCATCAAATCATAGACAAGCATGAGGAAGAAAGTTTGATAGGTCCTGACATGGGGGAAACTTGGAGCCATTTCATTGGCTCACATTTCATAGTTGTCAAAAGGAGTTCAAAGAAAATACTGACAATGTGAAGTGCATGGAGATTTTCATTGGCTCACACTTCACGATTTTCAGATGAGACTATCAAAATTTTGAAAAACATCAAGGCATGGAAAGGGCCAAATCAAAATAATTTACATGTGAAGCTGGATGGAGCCTTCTTATTGGCTCACATTTCGCAATGATCAGTCGATGAGATTTATAAAGGAAAATGGTGATGCAACATGGTTGGATCTTATTAGCTCACATCTCACAAGGACTAAAAAGGGGCCAAGGAAAGTTTGATAGTTGTAGGGAACATGGCAAGTTTCTATTGGTCCGTATTTTGAATATGATGGATCTTTTAAAGGTAGACCCGCTCGCCAAGGAGAAAGCAAAGAGAGGAAGTAAAGTCTGAATCCACAAGCCTATAGGAGGTGTACATATGGAAAATAGAAGAGAAATTACATGTTGGTAGTGGTTGATCCCCACACCGAATAGAGCTGTCATGTGTCACATTCATATGCCTCCCAATATATAAATATTCGAAGGCCATATCTTTTGACCCAGAGCTCCAAATAGACAAACTTTATATCATTGGAAATCTCTCTGACCCCTTCAACATGGAATCATAATTATTTTGGTTGCATTTAATGAGTAAAAATGGAAAACACGACATCAAAGGTAGAAAAGGGAAGTTTGAGCATGTAATCGATCAAATCAAGTAGCTCTACCATGAAAATTGATGAAGAATGGCTCCATTTGCTTTGCGAGAATGAAATAGACATAGTGATGACTTTGTAGAGTTCCATATGTGATGTTTTAGGTGCATAAAATGTATAATGTTGGTGGTTAAAGATTAATAAGTCATATGTGCTCATTTTCCCTATTCTCTTTCTTCTTTCTCTCTCATTCGAGCTATATTTTATAAAATATTTCATTATTGAAAGGATGGAATTTATAAACTATAAAGGAACCATGTAAAAATGGTATCCCAAGAAACTGTGAGTGACAAACCTTCATTTTGGCCTCTGTAAATGTTTCCTTGCCTTCTATTTTGATTGTAATGGATTGTGCATATTTTAAGCTATTTTTTTGTGGCATGTTTTTTACGCCATAACTAGTTTTTACTTGCGAGTCTTGCCTTCTTTGTAGGTATAATTGATTGTGCATATTTCTTACATTTATAGGCTCCATTTTGATTATGTTTCATGAGAAAATGGAAATTTGAATGTGTTTTTGAATTCTGAAATGGATGTCTTCCCTTTCTATGCCTTTTTCCTTCACAAGGGTGTCTCTCACCCTTTTTCTGGTGTTATCACCATCCTTTTAGCTTAGAATTTCCCCTTTCTTCATATCCTTCTAACCCTCATCCCTTGGCATATTTGGTTTAGGTTTTCTTTCTACATTAGAAGTAATTGTAATAGTAGGAATAGGTAGAGGAAGTCAGCCTTCTTTGGAGGTCCATCTCAGTTAGCAAGGTTCCACAACTTAGACAAAGTTCCATGTTGCGTCAAAATTTGTGAGTTTTCTATGAATTGGGGAAGGGTGTAATTTTGAGCTCCAATAGTTTTGGCACACCCGGTGGAACCAATATTTCAAATATTTATTTTTGGCACTTGTTCCATTGTGATATCCTTGCCACCTAAGTGCCTTCATTTCTCCAATAGTTTTGACATGTCCAAAGGAACCCACATTTCAAATATTTATTTTTGGAAGGTGTTCGATTGTGGTATCCTTGCCACCTTGGTGCCTTCACTATTCCAATAGTTTTGGAACGCCTGATAGGACATAGATTAAAGAGCTTTACAACTTCATATTGCCAAGTTTGATGTGTTCTTGGTAATATACAAGATTCAAAGGCAATTTATAAGCACATATGGTGACTCCACTGATCTAAAAAAACACATTATATCAATTCTGAGACCATTATTTTCATCCTTTTCATTCTTCCATCCTTTCAATGCATTTCCATTCATTTTTTCATTCTATATCTTCCCATTTTCCTCTTTAATGAAGTTATTCAATTATGATTTCATTTCCTTCGTGGGATTCTTATTTGCAACAACAAAACCAATCCTCTCCATCCCCACAGTTTCAAAATCCTCCTCCAAATTAGTTTTATGAGCCCCATCATCATGAACATGCATATAACCCACACCCCACTGACCCATATGGTTATTTTCCTAACCAAAATGTTTATGAAGAACATGGTTATGTAGATGATGGTGGAAAACTATGGAAGATGCTAATTTGTAGAGGAAGATTCAAGAAATGGAGATGAGCATGATGTAGACAAGAATTACATGTATAGTGAAGGCAACCATGATTGGTTTTAGGAAGCCCTATCTATGGGAAGGCCCTATACCAATATGGTTTAGCCCTTAAAAGAAGTTGCATTTTATAGTTGAGATGATGCCCAAAATTACAAAGTGGGCTAAAGAATTGGAGGTTGACCAACCTAGTGTTAGGTAGCCCTATCAATGGGGGAACCCTACACTTCCATCTTATAGCCCTCCCATTCCTCCTCCCTAACCTATGTAAACTCAGCCTATTTTCCATGTTTCTAGCTATTTTTTCTGTC
This sequence comes from Taxus wallichiana var. yunnanensis, assembly GCA_018340775.1. Lineage (NCBI taxonomy): Eukaryota > Viridiplantae > Streptophyta > Pinopsida > Cupressales > Taxaceae > Taxus > Taxus wallichiana. The sequence continues at coordinate 369,108,767 of CM031233.1, forward strand.
TACTTCCATTGAGGATTCCCCTTCTCCATCTTCTTCCCTTCCCCCATATTCATTTTTCCACCCTCTTTTCTTCCAAACCTCCATCTCCTTCACAAGAAAGTATCCCACCTCCTCCATTATTGGAGCCTTTACAAAATCAGCCAAGGGTTGAAGCCTTCCCCCATTTCACACCCAATCTACATGTTCCTAAACTTCATGAAGAACCAACTGAAAATCATGAAGTAATGGAGCTTAACCAACAAATTAAGGACCCAAGTTCTTGGTTACCTGAGGATCCATTCCTTACTAGATTTTGAATCTTTCATAACATAGAGGGTTGAGCTAATTTATTTTGGAAAACAATATGTACATGTAAATCTGGGGGTAGGCTGAGAAAGATCCAAACAAAGAGATAAAATTTAGAGCTTCAAAGATTGGAGCCATGAATTTGAAGCCAAATAGGTTCATCACTAAGAACTTGATAGTCAACCTTCTCCAAGTTCTTCAAAATCAGCTTACGTAATTCCCATTCTTTAAAGACAAGAAATAATTGTTGAAGAATGGACTAACTCCGAGAGCATAATGGATGAAGAAGTGACCCAACCCATTCTGAAATTCCTCCTATTTTGATTGAAAATTTTGAATTTAAGGAGGTTGAACAAAAAAATGAAAGAAGAGGAAGAGAAGCTCCCAAACGAGAAGGAAGTTTTGAAATATTGTAGTGATCCATCAATAATATCTCTAAATGTTGCAATCAATCAAGAGGATCTTCATGCCAAGGAGGAGGAAAAATCAGATCCATAAGTCTTGGATGAAGAAGAGATCATAGGAAGCTTCTTGCTTTCATTTTTTGCTGAAATTTCATATCCTTCTTCCACTTCATCTTTGCATGAGTCTGATATTGTGGATGAGTTTGATCTCTCAATTTATATGTTTGATGAAGAGGAGAGCCATGATGAATCAATTTCCAAATCAGTCATCATAGAGGAGGTAGAGTTGTTTGTAGAAGTAAAAAAAATTCAGATCAGATTGTAAGTAACCATCTTCAAGAAAGTTTGTAGGATGCCCCCATTCATGGGGGTGAGCATAAAAATAATGGGAAAACCACAAGGATCAACCCATTGGTTCCCAATGTCACTTTTCCAATCATATACTTGGCTAGTTTGGAGCCAAAATTAGAGTTGCAATTGGTCATGCTTGTTTCAAATCATGAGGATGAGCTTCAAAGCACAAAAGGTCATCATCAAAACCTCTAAGAACCAAATATAGATCAACTAAAGGAGGTATTTGTTCTATTTGTTATTGATACTTTGGAAAAAATCATGAAAAAACTAGCTACAAATCATTTTTCACTCTTATTTAAGGCCATGTCCACTACTAAATTAATTACATGGCTGCATTAAGTAAGAAAGGAAGCTATTTCTCCCTTCATGTTGTAGGATTGTTTATCTTCTTATTTATTTGGATAGATTAGAGTAGGTAGGTTTGTTTTTAGTAGAAAAGTGCTTGGACACACTCTGCATGTTTCCATTTGGAGCATGTATGATTTTCATATTTTGTATATAGTTTTTGTGGGATTTTTTTTTGTTTCCACAATTTAGTTAAGTCGGGAAACATTCTTGGCTAAATTACATATGGCGAATTTTTAAAATCTCAATCATTCATCCCCGAAGATCATTTTACAATTCAAATTTCCCGTGCCCTTTTACTTGGTGAGAAACTTAGCTTTAGAATGGTTTGTAAAGTTTTAAATCAAAAATCCCTATAATTTGGCTTTAAGAGCAAACCTAGGTGACCCCAAATCAACTCGAGCATGTTTAATGGTAGAATAAAATAGTTGGGGGGGTAGTTCCATTGATCATTTAAAGCCCCAAAGATCAATACTAGACATTTCTAATTTGTGATAAGTTCATAATGGATCGGGGTAATAATTTTAATGTTTTGATAGGTTTTGGGATTGACTCCATGCCCAATGGATGCATAAGGCTATTAGTGAAATTTAATAGGAAAATTTCCCTAGAGGTTGCCAAAATTGTTATTCCAAATTTACCCCTCGGGTTAATTTGGATAACACATAAAAAATGGACTTAGCCATTTTTAGAAGGTATGTGACTTTCAAACGGCTATCAAATTACACTTCCCAAAATATCTGGTCATTGGCTTTCAAAAAACCGTAGAAGGATATTTTAGTTTGCTACAGGTTTTCATGTAACTTAGTGTTTTTTGGGTTCTCCTAACCCACGAAAAAAAGGATATCGGTCAAAGAAGTAGACGGGTTTATCTTAAACCCGTGAGACATTTAATAACCACACAACAAAGAAGATCCACGGTGGAATCAAAGGCTAATAAGTGGAAGTAGATCTACAGTCAAAAATAAGAAAAGTAACACCATTCTGGCTCCCATTAAGTATATGCACATCATTTGGGATTGAAGCACCAGAGTTAGCCATAGTTCATATTTTTCAGTCCATTAAGTCAAATAAGGTCAAAGGGGTTACATGGTACCAATTCAAAAATCCAAAAAGTTAGTTCCCCGAACTTAGAAACTATGATGCAAAGAGCTATGTGGAGCCAACCTATTTTCTCTCAATTCCTAGTATGATAAAAGTGAAGGCCCATTGAATCATAGGAAAGAATGAGGAAGGAAGTCTGATAGGTCTTGACATGGGGGGTGATGTGGAACCATTTCATTAGCCCACATTTCACAACTATCAGAAGGAGTTCAAAGAAAATATTGACAATGTGAAGTATGAGGAGATTTTTCATTGGATCGTGCTTTGTTATTGTTATATGAGACTGTTGAAATTGTGACAATGTATTAAGGTGTGGAATGATATCATTGGCTGATTCTTCTCATGTGTCAGAGGGCCAAACTAAAACAAATCGACATGCGAAACTACGTAGAGCCTTCTTATTGGCTCGCATTTTGCAATGGTCGATGATGAGATTTATAAAGGAAAATGACAATGTCATATGGCTGGATTGTATTGGATTTTATCTCTTTAGGACTAAAAAGGGGCCAAGGAATATCTAATAGTTTTAGGGAACATGACAAGGTTCTATTGGTATGTATTTTGAATACGACAAATATTTTAAAGGCAGACCCACTCGCCAAGGAGAAAGGAAAGAGATGAAGTAAAGCTTGAACCCTTGATCCTATAGGAGGTGGACACATGGAAAAAAAGGAGAAAGTACATGTTGGAAGTGGCCTATCCCCAAACCATTTAGATGCTACCATGTGTCACATTCTTGTGCCTCTTGATAGACAAATATTCAGAAGGCCATATCTTTTGACCCAGAGCTCCAAATCAAACAAAATTTATATCATTGGAAATTTCTCCTCGATACCTTCAACTTGGCATCATCAAAATATGATTTAGGTGTCATTTAACAAATAAAATGGAAAAAACAACATCAAAGGAAGAAAAGGGGATTTTGAGCATGCAATCGATCAAATCAAGTAGCTCAACCACTAAAATTGATGATGCATGGCTTCATTTCCTTCTGCAGAATGAAAAATACATAGTGATGGATTTATAGAGTACCCTATATGATTTAATAGGTGGATTTAATAGAGAATGTTAGTGGTTTAATATTAAAAATCCATCACTGGTCTCTTTTCCCTCTTCTCTTTCTTTTTTCTCTCTCATTCGAGCTATATATTGTAAAATATTTCATTATTGAGAGGAAAAACATTCTAAACTGCAAAGGCATCATGTCAAAATGGTATCCTAAGAAATTGTGAGTGATAAGCCTTAGTTTTGTGCTATGTAAATGTTTCCTTTCCTTTTTTTTTGACTTTAATGTATTGTGCACATTTTAAGCAATAAAAATTTGTTTTGTGGCATGTCTTGTCTTCCCTAGTTAGTTTTTACTTGCAGTCTTTCCTTCTTTGTAGTTGTAATGGATTGTGTATATTTCTTGAATTTAAAGGCTCCATTTTTATTGTGTTTCATGAGAAAATGGAAATTTGAATGTGTTTTGAATTGTAGAACATCTATCTTCCATTTCTATGCCCATTTCCCCCATTTTCTCTCACAAGGGTGTCTCTCACCCTTTTTCTAGTGTTATCACCATACTTTTAGCTTAGGATTTCTCCTTTCTACATATCCTTCTAACCCTGGTCCCTTGGCATTTTTATTTTAGGATTTTTTTCTATATTAGGATTAGTTGTAGTAGTAGGAAAAAGTAGAGGTATCCATCCTTCTCCAGAGGTATGTCTCAATTAGCAAGGTCCAATAACTTAGAGATAGTCCCATGTTGCTGTTATCCAAAATTCACCCCCCAAAGTAAATTTTGATAACATGCATTAAATTCTCAAGCCCCAGAAATTGATTGATTCAGGGCAAAAATCATGTTTCTAGGGTCCCCTCAGATTTTTTCTAACTCCCCTGGCCGAAGAAGAAAAGAGCAAGTTCTGAGAAAATGTGAAAAGTTGCAGAAAACAAGCTTGGGCAGGAAAATCATGAAAAATGGCTAAGTCCTAGTCCTCGCAATGGTCGGGATGTGAGGGACATCTGGGCATGAATCGGCTGAAAGGCCGCCAGGTAGTCTGCAGAGCAAAGGAACATCCGGGCCGTCGGGACGCGCGGGACGCGGAAAGCCAGTTCGGCCGAAGGAGAAGAAAATCGACTAACTGCTCTGGGACATTTGGGACAAGAAGACACGAAGGACATGAACTGGCCGGTTCAGCCGAAATGGGGAACTTTTGTACTGGGACATCCGGGACAAAGGGACGTGGAAGACGCGGATAGCTGAAAAAGCCGAGAGCCAATCAGATCACGCCACGTGTCACCGGCAGAAAAGGGACAGGGAAGCCCATTTCAGGCGGATCGGAAGTTTTTGTCCCAGACAGCACTGGGACATCCGGGACAAATGGACACGGTGGACGTGAAAGAGCCGGTAGACCCATAGACCAACCAAATCATGACACGTGTCACAAGGAGAAAAGTCCAAAATTCAAAGGGCGAGGTTTGAGGGGTTAGCCTGAGCCAATCAAAAGAGGACACATGTCCTATGGAGAAAGGAATGCGGAGCTCGGGGAGGAGTTAGAGAATTTGGCAAGAAGTTCACCCAAAAGCTAAAACTAAAGGTCTACCCCGCACCCCTGATGACCAATCAATGCATGCCACGTGTCATCCAGGTGGCAGAGCACGGGAAGAAATTTAAAAATCCGTTTCACTGTTTTGTGCCCTAAATCTTCATATCTCCATATCTTTTGCTCCAGAGCTCAGATTTGCACGTTATTTATATCAAACAAAAAGCTTATGAAATTATCTACATGATTATGGGGTTAATATTAAATTTTGGTGTAGTCTGGAGAGAGAAAATTGAGAAACGGCTCTGATGCGTGTTCATGGCCAGAAGTGACATTTCAGCGACCAGATTTAATGCAAAATGGGTCACATTCTCCTGTAATTCGGTCAAAATGACAGGGTATGGGTTTGTAAGGTCCCCCATGCTGTTTTAATGCACCTGCAATCAAGAAGGAATGGGCTCTCACATTTTTGTATGCTTCTATCTCCTAGGCTCGACCCATGCAATGTAAAAGCCGATTTGGCTCATTTCTAAAGGGAACATTTTTTGGGCATAGCAGACTTCTTCTTTCACCTCCAGCAAGTGATTGATGCAAGGATCAGACCTCTCCAAAGATTGTAATAGTTTTCTTTTACCTCTCTGAGGGTGTAATGCGTGTTTTTGACACTGAAATGATAATGCAAGCTCTGTGAATGGGTTTCAGTCCTCTGTTTGTATTATTTGTTTCATTTCAGATCCTAAATTATACCTTATCAGTCTGTGTATGTTTTATGTTGTGAACTTTGGTCTGTGTCTATTTGCATGACAAATATGTTTCACCACTCCTTTTGGTGCATCACCATCTTTAGTTAGTTTCAATTTCTTGCACTTCTACCCCTGTCTCCTTGCAAGTTAGAGTAGGATTAGGATCTGAACCTCTGTAGTTGTGCAAGCATTAGATCTAAATCAGAGGAGTTTGAGGAACCAGCCTCTAATCTGGAGATTCCTCTCTCAGTTTCACAAGTCCCACGCTTGGAGAGAGGTTTCCATGTTGTGCAATCACACTGGATGCTAGAGTGATCAACCTAGAAGCCTGATCTGCATCCAGGGGTGTTGTGAGCCTACAACAACAGTTTTGGCACGCCGGTGGGACTAGAGGTCTCATTTTTATTGCAGTAGGGTTGATGTGCATCTGCTGCATTTTTCTTGCTTAAAAAGAGCTATTATTTGCATATCTGGCGACTCCAAGGGGAAAAAATTAGTGGATCCAAGTGCAGGCCTGAAAACTCATGAGAAGAATCACCACAAGGTCAAGAGTTGGAGAAGAAGAAGTGCTGTTTGAATACCTGCAATTATCTCCAAGAAGAAGGCAAAGAGGAAGAAGGATTCAAAGGTCTCCATCTCCACCAAACAGAACTCTCTCAACTCCTCCACCTGGTAGGCCTTTCATTCAGTCAACAAGGGTTTTAAGACCAATTAGAATGGCTCAGAACAATCCCTACATCAACTTCACAGGTAGCAGCCCACTTGCTCTCAATGCACAACATCCAGTTCCTATTGCAGCCTTGAAGAACATTCCCTACTTCACTGGAGAAAATCAGACTACTCCAGGTGATCATGTTAAAGATATTGCTAACCTTTGTGCAATTCATGAAATCAATGAAATGCAAGTGGCTGTCAAGTTACTGGCATCTTCCTTCAAGGGTAAAGCATTACAATGGTTTAGGAGCCTTGGAGCTGGTTCTATCACAAACTAGAATCAGCTATGTATTGCACTTCATGAGCAATTTGGAGAGAAGGGAGACAACTTGTCTCTTTTGGAGTAGCTAACAACCATCAAGAGGGCTCCCAATGAGCAGCTGACCGATTTCAACTTCAGATTTCAAAAAACTTGGGAGAGGATTCCAGTGGCAGTCAGGCCAACAATAGAAGGTGCTTTTCTCTACTATCTCAAAGCTTTAAATTCTGATATTTCTATGTTGATTCAGTCCATGGGAGGCATAACTATCCCTATGGCTTATAGCATTGCCATTAGGGCTGAAAATTGTTTAATCCAAGCTGGCAAACTTGCCCCTAGACCTCCCATGCCATTGTTTCCAAGTTTAGAGAGCCCAAACACTAGTCAAGCACCTAATTTGGCTCCCTCTCCCACTCCTAGAAATCAGAGTTCAAATGAAGCTTCCACTTCATCGCTAAGTGCCCAAAATGAGCTCCAAGAGGTCATGAAGCAATTGCAAAACCTAGGCAATGAGCTAGTTACTCTCAAGAGGCAACAAGCCCAAGGTTTTAGACTTTCTTATCAACCCCAAGCTCATCCTAATAGACAGCCATACCAACCACAAAGACCACCTAATCCAGCTGCAAATATGAATCAAACAAGGCCTCCTGCTAATAGACCATTCCAGCCCTATAATCCAAATGCCATATCTGCCTCTAAGGCATTAGTGCCAACACAAAACAACATTGCTCAGGAATATGATTGGTGCTTTCCATGCAACGAGCCTCATAACCAATCCATGTGTTTCAATGGTGCTCTCAATCAAGCACTAATGGTGACAACTACTGGTGTGGAGGGCGAGGGAAGTCAAGGAAACAGTCAACAACAAGAAACATTCCAACAGCAATCAGCCCTAAATGACACCACATTGGTGAATTGGCAAGCAGAAGATTTATGTGGCATGAATCAAGCAGTTTCTCAAGGTGTTGCAGCCAACACAAGGTCAAAGAGGAGAAATTTGGGTGAAGAACAGCCATTAGCCCCAGCCAATCCACAACCTTCCACGGCTCCACAAATGATTGGCAAGCAAAGTCCAGTTTCAAATGCACAAGGGCAGCCAAGAACAGCCCCTAGGCCAACTCAAATGCCAGCGATTGCTGCCCATGTGCAAGGAGTAAATGTGCAAACCAAGGGACAGCAGAGAGATCCTTCATCACCATTCAGTATCATTGATCAGATGAAGAAGACAAATGTCAACATATCAATGTGGGAATCCCTATCTATCCCAGGCCAAAGAGATCTGCTGCAAGCTGCCATGAAGGATTGGCCAACTTCGAATCAGCAGGTTCAGATGTAAGACAAAGTGCTTACAAATGCTGCCCAGCCTGAAGGAAGTCATGGAGGACAACAAGGTAAAATGTTGAAGCCCCCTCCTTTCTATGTTTCATTAATCATTGGAAATCAGCTAGTACATAATTACATGATAGACTCCGGGGCAAGTAGCTCAGTAATGCCTAAACAAATAGCTGATCAGTTAGGGCTCCAATATGAAGTCATCTCCAAGGGTGTAGTGCAAGTAGATGGGACAACAAAGTGACAACGGTTGGAGGAATCAAAGGTTTGAGCCTCACACTGCATGCATGTCCCAACATAATAGTGTTACAAGATGTGTCAGTCATAAACCTGCCACCACTCTTTGCATTGTGCTTGTCAAGAGACTTCACTGCTAAAATTGGAGGCTATCTTTCTGCTGATTGGTCACACATGCTATTCAGAACAAGATATGGAACAAAGGCCACAATCAGATCCGAACCTATTGCAAACTTCCATATTGAGCCTTACACTCCAAGTCAGATTAATGCCAATTTCTCAACATTTGATCAAGAAGATCACCCTAGCACTGATGAGGCTGACACCAAGATTGGAAGTATCCCGGATCTAACTCTTGATGAATGGGCAAACAAGATACATGCTTTTGATCCCTATCAAGAAGTAGAAGAATCTGCGCTAGGAGTTTATTGTTTACATGAAGAGAATCAACCTCTCCCCAGCATCACCAAGCCGGATCATAAAGACAAGAATGAAGTATGGAAATTGTTCTTTGATGGGTCAAGGAGTAGACAAGGTGTAGGAGGAGGAGCTATGCTCATTTCACCGCAAGGTATAAGGTATTACTCAGCCTTCCGTTTCCAGTTTTCCTATTCAAACAACACGGCTGAGTATGAAGCCTTAATTCATGGATTGCACTAGGCAAAGAAGAAAGGCATCAGGAATTTACAAGTATTTGGTGATAGTGAGCTGATCGTAAACCAAGTCAAAGGAAAAAATGCTACCAAAAATGATCTGTTGAAGAACTACAAAAATCGGGTATGGGATCTTATTGAAGATCTTGAAGCTTTTAGCATCAATTCCATTCCAAGAAAAAAGAATGAAGCCACTTGACATGCTAACAAAGTAATTGGGGCTACATTTGATGTTGTAGAAAATATCAAAAGTGAAAAATCTCAGCCTCATATCAAAGTGGTTGTGAGACCAGTTGTTCCGGATAACAATACAAGTTGGCAAGTCTTCGAGAATGATCAACAAATTGTTAATTTCCTACAAGAAGAAGTTGAGTTCTCCACAGGAATCAAGACAAGCTGGAGCAGCAGTATGGTGACCAAGTGGTGCAGCTGAGAACTAACAAATTACCAAAAGTCCTCATAACCTTGGAGTCAATCTTCAACTCGAATGATCAGTTCCGGAAGGAGAAAGTGAACATTCAAGTAAAGGGTGAAGATTCAGAACCTATCTTAGTAGATGAAGGAAAGACATTGCAAATTGGAAAAGTAAGTACCTCACAAGAGAAATCTGATTTTGTTCAGCTTTGTCAAGAGTTCCTAGATGTCTTTGCTTGGACTTACAAAGATCTAAGAGGTTTTAACCCAAAGTTGGCACAACATACTATTGAGCTAGATCCGGAATCCAAGCCTGTCAGGCAAAAGAAAAGGCCAGTGAATCCCCATATTGAACCTCTCATGAGAAAAGAGTTAAGCAAGCTTATTGAGGCCAGTATCATCTTCCCCATCAAACACTCAAGTTGGGTCGCCAACTTAGTCCCAGTCAGAAAGAAGAATGGAGAGATCAGGTTGTGTGTCGACTTCAGAGATTTGAATAGAGCCTCTCTCAAGGATCATTATCCACTCCCTTCCATGGAGCAAATATTGCAGGTTGTAGCTGGTTCAGAAAGGTTTTCACTACTTGATGGCTACTCAGGCTACAATCAGATTATGGTGAGGGAGGAAGATCAGTTCAAGACAGCCTTCACAACCAAATGGGGAACATATGCCTACAAGAAGATGCCATTTGGCCTATCAAATGCTGGAGCCACTTTCCAAAGGGAAATGGATATGGCATTCAAGGGGTTGATCAATAAAATAGTTTTGATATATCTTGATGACATCACTGTATTCTCCAAAAATGCAGTGGATCACCTTTTTCATCTGAGGCAGGTATTTCAGAGGTGTAGAAGATTTGGGGTATCATTGAATCCCAAAAAATGCATATTCCTGGCTCATGAGGGGAAACTTCTAGGCCATATTGTCTCGAAAGAGGGACTGGAAATTGATCCAGAGAGGGTTGAAGCCATAAGAGCACTACCATTGCCAAGTCACAAGAAGGCTCTTCAAAGCTTCTTGGGAAGGATCAATTTTGTCCGCAGGTTTGTCCCAGATTTTGTAGCCCTTGTCAAGCCCATCACCAAAATGTTAAAGAAGAGCATGGCTTTTAAGTGGACAGCAGAAGGCAAGGAGAGTTTTGAAGCAATCAAAGAAGCTATCTCTCAAGCACCAACTCTCATCAACCCAGACTTCTCCAAGGATTTCATCCTCTATGCATTTGGAGGTGATGACACTATTTTTGCCATTCTAGTACAACAGAACAAAGATAATGATGAGCATCCGGTTGCCTTCTTCAGCCAGAGCCTAGATGACTATGAGGTGAGGTACTCTTTTATTGAGAAGCATGTGCTTGCAGTAATCAGAAGCTTGAAGAAATTCAAGCATTTAATCTCAAACAACAAGGTCCAGTTGCTGGTCTCACATGCTGGAGTTAAGGACTTCCTCCTCAACAAGGATTTGAATGAGAAAAGGGCAGGTTGGATCACCCGTGTCATGGAATATGACATTGAGATCAAGATCACCAAGCTGGTAAGAGGGAAAGGACTGTGTGAGCAGCTGGTTTTGGGGAAGCAAAAAGAAGTATGCAACAAAGAAGAGGCTGTTTTGACAGTCCAGGACAGCCATGAGCCAAGTGGCAATCAAGAAGAAGACAATGCTTCCCCCACTCCTTGCTAGACCCAAGGCATTATACACTTCCTAGGTATAGGCCTATGCCCCCCAGAGATGAACAAGACCCAAAGGAGACACTTCAGGTTGCAGGCTATTCCGTATGCCATTGTTGATGGAGTTTTGTTCAAGAAAGATGTGAATGGAGTGTTGCTGAGATGCATTAGCACAAATCAGATTCAAAGGGTGTTGGAAGAGTTTCATGGTGGACCAGCTGGTGGCCATTTTGCACCAAGAGTGACAGCTCTAAAAATCATGAAGGCTGGTTATTATTGGCCTAAAATCTTTAGTGATTGCTATGCATGGATCAAGAGGTGTAAGAATTGTGCATTCTTCACAGGAAAAGAGAGACTTGCTGCCCTCCCATTGCATCCAATCTCAGTTGACCAACCATTCATGCAATGGGGTTTGGACTTCATCGGAGTCATTAATCCCATTTCAAGCCAAGGGCACAAATGGATTTTGATAGCCACAGACTACTTCACCAAATGGACAGAAACAGTAGCACTCAAAGAGGCAAATGAGTCTAGCATCTTAGAATTTTATGAGGGAATAACAACCAGATTTGGTGTACCTACTACAATAATCTCTGATAATGCATTGGCATTCATTGGATCTAGGGTGACTGAGTGGGCTGTCAAGAACGGTATTTACCTAAGCACTTCATCGAACTATTACCCTCAGGGTAATGGCCAGGCCGAGTCTACAAACAAGAACTTGTTGAGGATCATTAGGAGGACTCTTGATGAGAATCAGAGGTCTTGGCATACCAAACTGAAATCAGCCTTATGGGCTGATAGGATAACTCCCAAAAGATCCACAGGTAGCTCTCCATTCAGGCTTGTCTATGGAAGAGAGGCAATCTTGCCCATGTCACTTGAGTTGCCAACATTGGAACTCATGAAGCAACTGGAGTTGCTAGAGTTTGAGCCCATGGAGGTGAGGTATGCAGAGTTGATGGAGCTGCAAGAGATCAGAAACTAGGCATCCCAAGTAATGGAAAAGGATCAAGCTTTGATCAAGAAGACCTTTGATAGGAAGGCCAAAGATAGATCTTTTCAGGTTGGAGATCTAGTGTTAAAATGGGATGTGGATAGAGCAAAACCGGGAAGGCATTCAAAATTTGATGCCATTTGGAGTGGCCCATACATGGTCACAAAGTGCAAGAACAACAATGCTTTCCAATTGGCCTCATTGGATGGTGAAGAACTGTAGATTCCAGTCAATGGAATCTATCTCAAGCGTTGCTTCTAGAGGGAAGTTCACTACCTCTGTAAATATTAGATTAGATTTTCTTTCCTCCAAGTGCTTGTGCACATTGTTTTGTTATAGGTTAGTTTTGTTTTCCCTAAGTGCTTTGGCACAGCTTGCTGTCCATGGAGATGTTTTGCAGTCTTTTGCTTTCATCAGGTGATATTCCATCTTCCTCCTTACACATTCTTAGTCAGTTGGGATTCTAAACTGAATGTTTGATAACTCCATGCCCAATGGACTGCTTCTGGCTACTGGTCTTTTCACCTAGCAGGTAGGTACCCCCGCTGAGTCGCCAATTGTTATCCAAAATTCACCCCCCAGAGTAAATTTTGATAACATGCATTGAATTCTCAAGCCCCAGGCAAATTGATTGATTCAGGGAAAAAAATCATGTTTCTAGGGTCCCCTCAGATTTTTTCTAACTCCCCTGGCCGAAGAAGAAAAGAGCAAGTTCTGAGAAAATGTGAAAAGTTGCAGAAAACAAGCTTGGGCCAGGAAAAATCATGAAAAATGGCTAAGTCCTAGTCCTCACAATGGTCGGGACGTGAGGGACATCGGGTGTGAATCGGCCGAAAGGTGCCAGCGATCTGGCAGAGCAAAGGAACATCCGGGCCATCGGGACGTGTGGGACGCGGAAAGCCGGTTCGGCCGAAGGAGAAGAAAATCGACTAACTGCTTTGGGACATTTGGGACAAGAAGATGTGAAGGACGTGAAGCGCCGGTTTGGCTAAACGGGAACCTTTGTCAGACCGGGACATCGGGACAAAGGGATGCGAAGACGCGGATAGCTAAAAAAGCCGAGAGCCAATCAGATCACGCCACGTGTCACCGGCAGAAAAGGGACAGGGAAGCCCATTTCGGGCGGATCGGAAGTTTTTGTCCCAGACAACACTGGGACATCTAGGACAAATGGACGCGGTGGATGTGAAAGAGCTAGTAGACCCACGGACCAACCAAATCATGACACGTGTCACAAGGAGAAAAGTCCAAAATTCAAAGGGCGAGGTTTGAGGGGTCAGCCCGAGCCAATCAAAAGAGGACACGTGTCCTATGGAGCAAGGAATGCGGAGCTCGGGGAGGAGTTAGAGAATTTGGCAAGAAGTTCACCCAAAAGCTAAAAGTAAAGGTCTACCCCACGCCCCTGATGACCAATCAATGCATGCCACGTGTCATCCAGGTGGCAGAGCGCGGGAAGAAATTTAAAAATCTGTTTCACCTGTTTTGTGCCCTAAATCTTCAGATCTCCATATCTTTTGATCCAGAGCTCGGATTTGCACGTTATTTATATCAACGGAAAGCTTATGAAATTATCTACATGATTCTAGGGTTAATCTTGAATTTTGGTGTAGTCTAGAGAGATAAAATTGAGAAACGGCTCTGACGCATGTTCATGGCCAGAAGTGACATTTCAGCGACCAGATTTAATGCAGAATGGGTCGCATTCTCCTGTAATTCAGTCAAAATGATAGGGTATGGGTTTGTAAGGTCCCCCATGCCGTTTTAATGCACCTACAGTCAAGAAGGAATGGGCTCTCACGTTTTTTGTACGCTTCTGTCTCCTAGGCTCGACCCATGCAATGTAAAAGCCGATTTGGCTCATTTCTAAAGGGAACATTTTTTGGGCATAGCAGACTTCTTCTTTCACCTCCAGCAAGTGATTGATGCAAGGATCAGACCTCTCCAAAGATTGTAACAGTTTTCTTTTACCTCTCTGAGGGTGTAATGCGTGTTTTTGACACTGAAATGATAATGCAAGCTCTGTGAATGGGTTTCAGTCCTCTGTTTGTATTATTTGTTTCATTTCAGATCCTAAATTATACCTTATCAGTCTATGTATGTTTTATGTTGTGAACTTTGGTCTGTGTCTATTTGCATGACAAATATGTTTCACCACTCCTTTTGGTGCATCACCATCTTTAGTTAGTTTCAATTTCTTGCACTTCTACCCCTGTCTCCTTGCAAGTTAGAGTAGGATTAGGATTTGAACCTCTGTAGTTGTGCAAGCATTAGATCTAAATCAGAGGAGTTTGAGGAACCAACCTCTAATTTGGAGATTCCTCTCTCAATTTCACAAGTCCCACGCTTGGAGAGAGGTTTCCATGTTGTGCAATCACACTGGATGCTAGAGTGATCAACCTAGAAGCCTGATCTGCATCCAGGGGTGCTGTGAGCCTACAACAACAGTTGCCTCAAAATCCCTAAGTTGTTTATGACTCCAAATATGGCCTTTTATCATACATGTTATCTTATTACTCATGACCAAAATCTCATGTTGAGGACATTCCCGATGTCCTTATGTGGCCTTGACCTTGACTAGTATAATAGTATCCCACAACATTCTATTTTATCATTTACACAACTCAAAAAATTATTCCTAGAACAATTCTCCTTCAACATCTCTAGCAAGATATCCATCACCGATCTCGTATGCCCTCAAATAATTCAAGGATGATTCCATTTCTAATTTTTTTCTAAGAGAGGGATTATCAAACAACTATCCTTATCTCTTCCTTAAACTGGGCTAATCGAGATGTTTGGTTGATCATACTCGTAACATATATCATCAACCCTTTCAAAAATTTTATGAAGCCTTTACCATGGCCTGAAAACTAGAATTTTGCACCCTTTAGGATGATAAAATTAAACTAAGATATAAGTAACCAAAACCTAAATCCTCTTTAAAGACTTTTTCCAAAAAAAAAAAAAAACTAAAGGGTTGAAAAACATGGTTGTTTTTAAAGTATGTCCAAAGGCCATTCAGATTCCAAAATTTCCCAACCTCAACATAATTAATTACCTATAGGGAAGTCTTATAACGTTGTATTCGATAAGATTTTTATCTCTTTTATGATTAAGCTTCCTATATATGAGTGATTGGTGTTTCCAAATCCAAATATTCATGGTATTGGGACAATGAATATTATAAATACCATAAAGTCCAAGGACATGACATTGAAAGGTGAAATTATTTCAAAAATATCCTCCAAGACCTTATTAACCAAGGTGACTTACAACTTGATAACTCAAATTAAAATCTGATCAAGCCTTGTACATATTTAAACAACCTTTTCTAAAACACTCCCCATCAAGTAGTCAGCCTCAGTCCAACATTAGAGGATCTCATCACATCATCAACACTATCAATAACTTCATACCCACACATATTGTACCTAGTGTTTGCATAAATGAAACACCAACTCAACAACATCACTCCTCGGATCTCCTCTTTGTTGAGATTTTGAGCCCATCCACTATATAATTTTTATTTACTATAACCAATTAGTCGGGCATGCTACCACTTTACTTAGATAAATGTCTAAGAACTCACCTGAAGTGTGCACAACCTACCAGGTACCACTTTATTTGATCATGCAAGATGTGTATTCATCATAAACCAATGTGAAACATAAGATAGAAGATAAATTATATAGATCTCAACACAGATGACAATACTAAAATATTTGATCATTCATTCATCAATATAAGAATCTCGTGACACTCCATGAGGGAGGAGATGATGGTGGATTAAAATTGTTGTTAAGGATCTATAGGAGAGGATGGGTAATGTGGAAAAGGGTCGAAGGAATAAGAGGTTTCAACTTTACTTGAGTAGCTTTGATGAAGAGGATGAGGGGAAGGATGACATTTGGATGGAGATTGATCAGAGTCATATGCAACAAGGTTAAACTAATACCTAGGGTGGCTCCTTCAAACACCTTAAGAAAAATAGTGTTCTTGTTGGATTTTTGGGTTTTTGCAAACTGTTAGCATATTGTGTATAACTCTAGGTGTAGATTGTTGTTTCTTGTTTGCCTCTTTTTTGTTTACATCATGGTGGGCCTGGTGTTTTTGGGTTAAGATGTTTTAACTCTTTTTATGACCTTGTCTCTCTTTTTGTCTCTGTATAACTATAGTCATGATGTATCTGGTGTTGTAAGGCTTCTAGGAGCCATAATTCCTATTTTTCTTACCCTATCTAATAAAAATATAAGCAAATAATAGAAATATACGAATGAAAATTTCATCTTGTTCACTTCTCCTAACCCTATTAATCCATATAACATTACCCATTATAATCATATAAGCATCACATCTAGAAAATCATGAATTAAATACTAGGAAACAATGCACACACCTCATACGGACTACTCTCTTATCAAAGCATCTCACACACACACACATATCTCTCAAATATCTATTACAAAGGGTGTGGCATACATATTTATATAGGATGGGAACTTTTTCTTCACTGCTTACATGCGTTATTTCTAACATTAGATTCCCTAATCATAAAATCCATGCCTTTAACATTTCTAGTTTATCTCCAGTTTATAATATAAATAGATCAACATTATCCATGCCTACATCCTATAAATAGATGTCCATGCATGTGCTTTATCCTCTGTTGGTGTTTTATCCTTGTTGTGTCTATTTTTGGACTTGCCTTTGATGATCACGTCAATTATAATTTTCTATATTTATAGAACACTCTAAAATCTAGATAAATACTTTTACTATGTCTATATGCATAAACCTTTATACCTTGATGTGTTTCCATCCCCCGTGCGTCTTCATGCACCAACTTATACTTTTATATTTTCCCTATCCCCATGCGTAATCATGTGCATATCTTCCTATATATTTGATTCTACTTCATAATTCAAGATCACCCTTCGTGCACGATCATCAAACTCCACATTTGACTTGTACTCAGCCACATCCTCAACCCAACATTACCCCACACTAGGATTATTTTTATCCCTCATAAATATAAAGAATGAAACAATAGATCTGAAATAATATAAGACTAAAATTTTGTGGGAAATACCCAAATCAATTCAAAGCATAAATAATTTCTTAATGTGTGCATTTAAGGTTTGGCTATGTTGATGGTAGGAGTTTTGGAAACTCTAGGCCAATCCCATTCTCTAGTTGTTTTCATTATTCTAACTCACTAGCCACCTTATTTGGGGCTGCCTCACCAATTTCTGGAATGTTTTCCAAGTTCAATCCATCATCTTTCTCCTACAACTCCTTTAGTATGACATCCCACTTTGTGGCGATTCCCTCTAGACCATCCACATTGGACATCACCATCTTCTAGATCTTTCCAAGCCTTCTCTCCACTCTGTTGCACTTCAACTTTTTCTACATCATTTTTCTTGCTAAATTCTTGTATGATCCTCTCGTGCTCAGCCATGTTTTTCAACAATGAGGCCTAAAGTTTCTTCACTTTTGTCTCATCCTCTCGTAGTGCGAATGTCAAGGATTATTGAAATACCTTGGAAGTTAGCAAAAATATTCTCAACATGCCACATGGCTTATTTAAGTTATGCTCCCATCGCCATATGTTCTTGTATCTTCTTCTCCACCTTGGCCTTATTTATAGTGTCCATCTCTTCTATTGTAGGCCTTGACCCACTATTTTTTTCATGAATAACATGTATACTAGTTCTTCCAATTATTCCATTTATGTATCATGAGTTAGTTTTTCCTGTGTTACCACATCTCAGCATGTGCGCACAATATAATTTATTAGGTAGGTAACTTTATAATACACTACTACCATATATTTCTTTGCGTTTCTCAATTATTCTTCTAGCCACTCATTATTCTTATCCTTCCTCTCTATATTCTTTTACATTTTTATTGTGTCCCTTTATTAATAATACACCTCCC
Source organism: Taxus wallichiana var. yunnanensis (assembly GCA_018340775.1). Taxonomy (NCBI): domain Eukaryota; kingdom Viridiplantae; phylum Streptophyta; class Pinopsida; order Cupressales; family Taxaceae; genus Taxus; species Taxus wallichiana. The sequence goes on from CM031233.1 coordinate 369,126,737, forward strand.
TAGCTTGATGTCCATATTATTGAGAGAATTGCTCACCTACGCATCTGAGAGTTACGTAGAGACAATTATTGGGAAGTCTCCTGACCCTTTCTTTTACCATAACTCCAAAATTAACTCTTTTTGTAACTCTATCTCTATCTCCTTTATATGATTCTACAAAATCCAAGAGAGCATATTCTGTGTGCATGGGTGGGATTCAACCTTATCCAACACCCCTATAAAAAATGTCTTCTATGGGAATTTAACTTTGAAACAATTCCCTCAAAATATTTTAAGTATCATTAATATATGACATTTTTGGTGCATATGGAGGATGCCTTGGCCCTCTTCCCCCGCACACTTCCTACATGGTGTCTCTTGCACAACATTGTATTACACTTGACTTATTTCTTCACCAGTGCCTTTCCCTTCTCCACTTCCTCACTCCTTGGTTTCTTCCTCATCTTACATACTTTCATGTTCCTCATGTTATTACTCTTTATCCCACACATGATCTTCTTAATGTTCTTTCTCAAACTATTATGGATGTTTCTCTTCCTATATAGGTTGCTCCAAGGCCTCTTCTTGGTTCAGATCATGTATGACATAAGGCTATTCTTCCTCTATTAAACTTGGAATGTGTATATGTTCATGTGGAGATAACTGAGGGGTGCACAAAGTACTTGATTCTTTGTGCATTCTTTATATTTTCTTCCTTCTGGTCTAGTCGAGTATAGCCTCCACTTTTCCCTCATCCTCGGAGGTTTTCTCTTGTGCTGCACTTATGAATATTCATCGATGTCCTTTTGGTGTTTTTAAAAGATCAATGTTGAGCATGTCAATCTATTTCCCATCCTTAAGTTTTGGCTATAGGTAGATGTAAAATATGCAATCCTCTTTTCCAACTACTAAGGTCATAATTGGGTTCAAATCCATGTTGTCTATTTCCATGGTCTCAACATATGGTACCTTTGAAATGTACCCATATGTTTTACACATTGTATGGTAGTTAACATATACTCATTTTACATTAAAATTCAGGTGTTGCGCATTCTTTATCCAATTTACAATTCACTTAAAATACTATATTTTGAATGCAAATGATAGTTTGTACCACAATCCCATCTTCCCATTTCTCAATAAAAATATTCCAAGGATGAAGTGTTGCATTACTGCAAGATCTTTATGTCCATTTAATAGTGTTATAAATACCCTAAGCACATGTCATTCATTTCAAATGCATCGCACATCCTTCTGTACCATTTCTTGAGGAACACCTTATATGGATTGGATATGGCCCCCTCATAAGTATACTTGGAAAACCATTTTGCCGATACTTCTTCTCAATAGAGTTCTCCCAAATTTTATCATTCGGGATGTTTGGAAATCCTATCTCCCGAACATAATTAGTAAGAGGGTAGACCCACAAGTAATTTGATCTCCTTTATTTTTTTGTGTCCTTACTTCATATATAATGCCTTCAATTATAAACAAGACAATGTTATATTGGGTCTTAGTATGCCATCTTATGTGTAATATATATTAAATTTTTTTCACCTCTTTCCATCTCTTAGAGTAACCCAATTTACAATTTACAAGGCACATAACCACTCTAGTTCCTGGATAAACAATCTTATCAATGATGAAAACTTTATTTCCCCTTTGATATTGCAAATTTTTGGTTGTTACCTATATCAATACCTCATCGTATAGATCAATTTTGATCTCTTCTCTAGTGCCATGCAACCTGCGGTTACTCTTCTAATTAACTTAATAGTGAAATTTATCCTCCTACCTGTGAAGTAGAAGTAATCCTCATGTACAAGCAACATCAGACATTGGTATAGGTGTGTTGACCTACCAAAGTGAGGTAAATCATATATCTTTAGTACCTCAACCAATTTTAGTGTCTCACACCTTGTTATCAAAAACCATTTTCCCTTCCACCATCCTTTGACTTATTTCATTCATCACATTATTCTTGATGTCCGCCTCATGTCCTTATACTTGGTGGTTGTTCTCACTAATCTTGCACTTCCACATCTATAACGTCCATTTCTCCCCTATAACTACTTCTTGTGGATACCACATTTTAGAAAACCTTTCATCAAGATATTCTTCTATGGGATTCCTAGTCCTTGGTACTTTATTTGGTGCCATTGATATCTTTATCCTGGTCCTTGATAAATTCTTTTCCTGGGTGCAAAAACAACTTGGATTTGCTTGATCAACCCGTGTCCTTCACCACATTATTCTTTCCCAACCTATGGCTTTACTTTCCCATCCTTTGACTTATTTACTTCATCACATTTTTCTTGATGTCTGCCTCATGTCCTTGTTCTTGGTGGTTGTTTTGCTAATCTTGCACTTCCACACTATAACACTCATTTCTCCCCTATAACTACTTCTTGTGGATACCGCATTTCAGAAAACCATTCATCAAGAGATTCTTCTATGGGATTCTTGGTCCTTGGTACTTTATTTGGTGCCATTGATATCTTTATCCTAGTCCTTGGTAAATTATCTTCCCTAGGTGCAAAAACAACTTGGATTTTCTTGCTCAACCTATTTCCTAGCTCCAATTGTAAATCACTTCATGTCATGACCCCTACAAATATTCTCTGTATCCCTAGCTCTACAACCCTTTCTCCAAAATGCTTCCTTCAAACCCTTCCTAATTACAACTACCACTCCCCACAAGGAGATCTCTTTTTATGTTAAAGGTTTTATGCTCAATCCCGCATGTTGTGTTTTTAATTCTCTATTTACACTTGTTTGTTGGTTCACAAGAGATAGTTTACACACTATTTCTTAAATAACAAGGTAGGAATGAATTTTATCACCCTCATTTTGTAGATTTTAAAATTTCAAGCACATTAAATGCACTCACCTACAACTTCTTTTCATCTTAAAATCATCTTTTGTGTTTTCCCTCCTTTGTCCACAGACTTCTCTTTTTCTCAGAAGTCATAACCTTATGATGTGCAACTACTTCTCAAGATGTAAATCCTTTTGCGTGCACCATCCTGTGTTGTTCCTATTCTTCCTCTACACCACTTACCAAGTAGTTTTACTACCACATTTCCTACCTTGCATTATATTGTGAAATGCTTCATTCATCATGGTTTCATCTAAGAAATTCCACCAATTCAAACATTTATGAGCAATTCCATTAATCCACACACACTCATAGCATGTTAAGCTAATAAAAAAAATACTTCCCCCAATGCACTTTTCCTAATTCCAACCTTTGTATGCCTACCCCTTGCTAAAATCGTGGGTGGTATGATCCATATCATTCTAAAACAAAATGATTAGCTCCTGCACATGAGCACACTTATTATAACAAAGAAGAATAAAATAAAAGGAAAACTAATCTAACTAGAAATATTACCTTATTATTAGCATAAAATGGAAGCTTATGTATAGTAGGGACTCTAGCTACTCCCATTAAAGTAACCAAACAACATGGTGCCATCTAGCACTTATAACTAACATGTGTCATATTCTAATATCTTTGTTACTTTAGATGGTCCTAACCGATGAAATTTTATCTTCCCTACGTGGTGTGTAAACTTAGAGTCATAAAGGAGCACCATCCCTCAAATGGTAAAATAATTATTTCTGATATGTCTATCATGTTAGGACTTCTACCTCACATTTTCTATCTTATGACTCCATCACGTAATTACGCACCGATCATCTAGATACATTAATTAATCGATGTGCTCATTTATTTCCTTCTCATCAGCAAGTCCTCCTTTGTGTGTAATACATAGGGAGGGTACCATGAATTCTATAGGTGAAATTTCCACCGCACTAAAAACCAACTAAAAGGGTGTGGCCTTATTCAACTACTTGTATGTAGTCATGTATGCCCATGATACAACTGATACTTTATCATCATAATCCTTTCTTCCTATATCACAAAATTTTGTCAAGGTATTATCCAAGATCTTATTGAGGACTTCTTAATTACCATTGGCTCATGAGTGATAGGGGTAGTCTTATGATGAGCTACCACAAAATCTGCTAATAATATTTTAATTGTACCATTTTAAAAATGATTTCCCCTATCACTGGTATGGATCAATGGACATCTATACCGACTAATAATGTTCTCCCATAAAAATCTTGCTGATGTAGTTATGGTGCAATCCTTTGTGGGTGCTATTTTTACCACCTTGTCAAATAATATATGCATGTGATGATGTAGCGCACACTTTTCCTACATGCAAATAGTGCAATTGGTTTGATAAATTCTATTTACAACTTCTCAAAAGGATTTGCACTTGCTATAAATCAAGGTGAAATTTCAACATGATGCCTTGATTTCCCAATTCTCTAATAATGATCACAAGATTTGACAAAGGCCTTTATATCCTTGTAAAGCGTCTCCCACCATAATCTTGCAAGTAATATCTTATGTGTTGTAGCCTCATCTCGCATAATTTCCTCCTTCTATCTCACCATGCTCTTCCTCTATGATGGCTTTTTTCTCATGTTCCAAATCACACCTGCATAAAACTTCATCTCTGCCCATTTTGTATATGTGTCCTCCATCTAGCTGGTAGGGTGCCATGGGAATGGTGACGTTGCTTTCTCTCCAATGTTTTCATTTCCTTAGGTACAAATCCCATGAGCAAGAATACTGTAATATCCTCTAAATCAATTGGTGTGTGCTGTAACCTGAAAAAATGAGCATTCAACATACTCTCTTCTATGCTTTGTGTGTCCTTGCCAAATTTGATCTCGTGAAAAGTGGTTTGATCCCAAATTATTTTTTCCAAGCTTGAATATGATGGAAAAATTGAACTCCAAGAATAAAAGTATTGAACCACAAATGTGCCATTACAAAACTTGCTTATTAACTAGATATTTAAGTACTATATGATCAGTGTAGAATATGAATGGTGTTGTTAGAAAATATTTTCTAAACTTATGAAGCACGTATTGATTGATAATTCTTCACACTCCATGGTTGTGTAATTCTATTCATCGGTGTCAACTTCGTACTCACAAAATAAATAGAATGGTCCACATTACCTTCCCATGGCATGGCCAATACTACTCCAATTATTGTTTTAGAGGTGTCCACATGGAATTGGAATAATAGGTTCCAAGAAGGGAACTATAAGATGAGCGCTAGTTATTAGTCTCTCCTTCAAGGTCTCAATTTATCGTTATTGTGCGACACCCCTGTAAAATATTCCTTTTTCCTTTAATAACTCATCTAGAGGTGTGACAATCTTAAGATAACCCTTAATGAATTTCTTGTAGTAACCAGTATGACCAAGAAATACATGCACCTTTCTTTGATTGGGTGGATCCTCTAACCCTAAGATAGTTAAAATTGTGGTGGTATCTACCAACAAGCTTTCTTTACAGATGATGTGTCCAAGAAAAGTACCAAATGGTGTGACAAATATACACTTATTAATGTATAAGGATATGATAAGATATCTACATATTTCAAACATTAGTCACAGACAATCAAAATGGTCCTTGATAAGGCCATATATAGTCCAATCATTTAGATAAACATGAAGAAATTTATAGATGAAGTCTTGAAATGATTGAATAATAATGCACGAAAATATTGGTGGTGCATTCTTTAACCCAAAGGGAATAACTATATAGGAAAAGCATCCCCATTCAGTTGCAAATGTTGTCTTCTCCTAATATTCACATGCTATCCTCCCAAGAATCTATTAGTGAAAGAATATATCTTGTGCCCTACAAATCCCTCTAATATTTCTTTAGTAAATGGTGTTGGGAAAGGATCAATTATAGTGGAAGCATTTAGAACTCTATAGTAAAAAAATCCTTATCATCCCATCCTTCTTGATGCTGATAACCATTGAATGATCCATTTTGATTCTTTAATGGGCTCAATAATATCTTACTTCAACATTTTATCAATTTCATCTTTTATCTTAATGTGTATATTAGGATTCATATGGTAATGCCTCTACGAATTGATCATGCATTATCCTTGAGATTTATCTTCATCTCTCCCAAATAAGGATGAATACCCTTCCACTCAAGATATCCCCTTGGCAATAGATCTTGAAAATAGTTTAATAGCTTGATTATTTTTGTAACTCCTACCTCAGACCAATAGTCACCAATTATGGTCTCCTTTTGTGTATCTTCGGTGAATGTTTACGTTCTTGGTCCTTAGTGGTATGTGGTATGTGTGTGCATGTTCATCGGTAGTGTCAGAACCTCGTGCTCACCTTCTATATGTTCTATGTTTAGGTCATCTACCTCTTCATCATCAATGGGATAGATGATGTTCCCCTTCTCCTTTTCTTTCCAAGTGTGCCCCATGAGTTTTTCATTAGAAATTATCTAGTCGTAAGCATTCACATGCTCATCAAAAAGAGTTTCTCACCTTGTAGCTAAGTTACAATCACTTCTACCTTCATTCCATCACTGAGAGTGATGTGATTCAATATATTTAGAGATTTATTGATAGATGGTTTAGTAGAAAAATATTCAAGTGTCATGATACATGAAGTTAAGTTGTGTTGAATCACGGTCTATTATTGTAACTGTGCATGTATATACCATACGCGTGTGCATCCACATAATAAAAAATAAAGATTTTCCACCCAAAATGAGCATGGAAGTGTGTCTTGGACTTGAATCCAATTCCTTTCATAGTTCAAAATGTGTGCCATGGGAGAGGTATTCCCATCACAATCTGAAATCCACGAAGGAAATTATTCCTCGTAAACCTTGTCATGAATGCAACTCTTATCTCATGCTAACTAAGTAAGATGTCCTATGCGCAAAAAAATAGTACGTTGTTGTTCCTCTCAATGAATAGAATAGCATATTACTCCTATCCCCTTCATTTTTTGTGCGTGCCTCCATCACACACAAGAAGGATTCATGATTCTCTTCCCCGATATATCTCGACAAAATGGTCTTCCCCATTTTTTTAACTCACCATAATAGAACCAATCTTGTAAATCTTAGCCAAAATTGGTGACCAACCATATCATAAGTTTCATGGGTCCAGTTCTCACAAAAACACTAGTAGTGTTGCTAATGAACTACACATCTCCCTAATGGAGTACACCCTCCTTTGATGGCTCAAAATTCTTAGGGTCACACACCATATGTGGGTAGATATGATGAAGGCATTATATACTTATTGGATTTATGCAAAGTGCATTTTTTTTTCATCCATTGGAATCACATCGTGCTCTTCATTTTTCTTAAAAATTACATAATGCTTGCCAAAACATAAGTCTGCATCATTAGCATAACACCAAGGAAAAATAAGTAGCACAAGGAAGTTATCTTCTTTAGACAACTCCAATAATTCAAAGTCACCTATGAAATTTTCTCCATGTATGGTGATAGTAGCATTATTCATTTTCTAATGGGCATGGCCATTGTCTTGTTTCCATATACAAAACTTTTGAAGAAGGATGTAATGGTGGTATTCCAATTTGGTTCTAGGCATCAAGTGTAAGTACATTGACCTTTGTACCTGCATTAATTAGAATATTTCTTACAACCAATCATTATTTAAAAATCTAATGTGATTTCCTTGTGATACTCATGATCTTGTGGTGGTAAGTTGGCATGGAGGATTTGGTGCTCCTTTCTACTTCTATATGCATTACCATTTCCTATAACCATTCTCCCAAAAGAAGTGTGATATTTTCTTATTTGAGAATTTTACATACTTCTCTAAGATCAACAATATCCTTATGAGGTATCTCAACATACCTTACATGTTTTATCTCATGCCCCTATTCCTGAGATGTTGTATCTTCCTTCAATCATTCTAATGACACATATGATATCTATAAATACCTTCTTTTGCTAGATTGAATTTGGTTTCTTTGTTTGTTGTATAAACTCTTTTTGCACGATGAGTGGTTTATACTTTCTCTACTGCACACACGTGCTCCTTCTATGTGCACAATGACTAATAATGGTTATAGCTCTGATCCATCCAACATATTTGATAACCACTTTCCTTTTTAGCACATTCAACCTAAATCATGGATGTGCCTTTATCCTTCTTATTTTTTACATATGTGGGTGTATGAATCTGGGAAATCCTCCACCTTATGTGACTTTCCATAGTATACACAAGAATGATTTTCAAGAAATTCACATTGATAATAGTTTGGTAATAAACATGTATAACATGTACCCCAAGAAAATATTCCTCCTCGACCACCATGAGACCTTTGATGATATCTAACTCTGAAGCCTCCATTACATTGTTTCATGCATCATTATTTTATCCATCATGCACTTGAAAGTTTCTTTCCACATTGGTCTTACTCACCCCTTGGATGGATACTTATCGGATCTAAGATGTGACTCTTAGATCTAATATCTCTATTCTATATGTCCATATAGAACTCTAGCCATTCAAAAACAGGGAACGATTTGGAGTGGAAGGGACCATGAGATGGATTAACCCCCTATATCTATATGGACTAGAAATGGATGGGTCACTTGTCCAGCCCCAACTCTCCCACCCCCTATATAGACTCTCTATATGGGAGAGAGGGGGGCGCCCTATCTATATATTCTATGGCCCCCCTATCTAACTCTATGGGATCTATAGGTGTGGGATGGATTGATGGTCCGGCAAATCAAATTGAGTCAGGTCACTTGTCCAGCCCCTTATACCCTCGAGGAGGGGTTGGTTCAGTCTGGACTGACTAGAGAGTGGAGATTGGTTCCAGCCCTATCTCCCCATCCATCTATGGAATAGATGAGATGGACGCCCTCGATCTATCGAGTACCCCCCCCCCTATCTATATATGGGAGTAGAGTAGATATATTCTCCTCTCCCCTACGAGCCTCCTCTAATAGTTAGAGGGTTAACTCGATCAGGGCCCTATAGTTCTAACTAGGGGTGTGACACTGTAATAATATTGTGTAGGTAGAGGGTTAGCCAAGTATTAATAATCGATGCCCCTCCCAAGATATTGGGATTAGAAAGAGGCCACTCCCACTCCGTATAGAAATATAAATAGAGATAGGATAGACATTGAAATGTCTCACAATCCTCGTAGATATGATCAATTAGACAAAAATTGGCTGTGTCATGTGTGTGTTTCACAAATATTATAATATGAGGAAACATTCCTCTACGTAACACATTGTAAAAGTGGAAATTTTCGAACATCATGATTCTTGTGGAAAATCTCACAAAATGCTAGTAGTGCATGTACACTCTTGTGAAAAAACCTATCATTTGTATTCCTATCTACATCATAATCCTTACACTAGAGTCCGCTTTATGATTCTCATGTCTTTGAGTTAGTAGTTGAATTCTCTAACTATGTGGCTATTGCTGCGATATGAGTTTCAAGGAATGGGCTTACTTGAGTGTCCACATTTCCTATTAATTCTACACCTAGAGTTTCTTATAGGTATTTGTGTGGGTTGGTAAATTTTAATGCAACAACGCCTTTAAAATTGTGTTAACAAACCTCATAGGAACCAATGTGTATGCTAGATCAGTGGATGTCATAAGAGAGTTTAGATAATAAAGTCTTAAATATCACATCATATTCTCTAAAAAATTTAGACATGCCTTACTTTATATCCTTCAACACACTAATTCTCTTCGCTCAAACTCTAGAATGTGAAACTCTTCCAATAAGGAAGCATATAATGCATCATATTCCACCACTATCTAGTGAGGGAGATAATTCCTATACCATCTATGCAAACAACAATACAATGTAGTCATGAAATAACTTTATTTTCTATTAGAAGATGTTATCCACTTAGCTCTCCATAAAAGTTTTCACTTGTGCATGTGCTCCTCATCTTCCACACCCCAATATCTAGTAAATGACATGACATCTAAAAAAAATTTGGGGGGCTGTTGTGGCAGTGGCTTACTCCCTTTTCCTAGATGGCTTGGTGATTGTTGTGGTGGTAGGACAGATCCTAACCCCAAACATCCACTAGGGTTTCCTCCACTAGGGGAAGGACCAAACCCTCTTGAGCCTCCTATTGATATTTGATGACTTGTAGAAGTTTTACCTTACATCCCCGTAGTAAGGATAAACTATAGTCAATGGTCTATTATAATATTCCATCTATGGTAGTATTCCTAATGGGTGGCATGCCACTATTATTTCCCAATGTCATGCCTATAAAATCACTCCTAAACAAAATATTCCCAAATACTTGATCTTGTTGCACTACCATATGCACTAAATTTATCTTTCATGCCTCTTGTGTTGATATTAAAATGTTACTACTTGTATCTCTAACCAAACACGATGATCCTTGACTACCCTCTTGATCCCTATCACTTTGTGGTGATATTCTATAACAATTTCTAGATTACGGACACCATGCATAAGGGATAGGAATCCGGGGTGGGTAAGGTGCATGCCAATGGTTCTTAATCTTTCATTAGACTCACTTTCATAAATTCTAAGGGGTTCTTTATACTACGCTTCCCAACCCCATTCCTCTCAGTCTTAACACCTCCCCAACTACCATCTCTTTGCATAATTATACCTGTGAAGTCTCTCCTCTCTCTCTCTCTCTCTCTCGATTGGACTAATGTCATCCTTCCCAAACACATTCTTTACCCTTGTACACAAAAATAGTTTAGACAGCCATAGGTAGATTTTCCATCCCTAGCTCAATCATCAAGATCTTTATGGTTAAGGGTAGTACACATAGATATGATCCTCTTAGTTCACACAAGAACTATAGCTATTCTTTATATTGATACAAATACATTGAAATGGTATATTCCAAAGCATAATTTTGCAACACTACTTCCCACCAATGATCTATAAATTGAGTCCATAGTTCATCCAAATCAGAGAGTGCTTGGTACTTATCCTAGCTCCACACTTTCTTCTTTCCCAACCAAATTCCTCTATTTTTTTGTATAAGATGCTAACCTTTCATACAACTTTACTAGGAAGAAACTAAAGAATGTCTCATATAATGAATCATATAAATTATATTCCACCCATTTTCTCTCTTTAAAATTGCATCCATTGTTATATCTTTGAGAAAATTTATCTACGATATCATGTACCCAATGCTCAATATTCTCTAGTGATGGTAGAAACATCATGCACACACCACATCATGATGAGTAGAATGAAAATAGGTCCCAAAAATGGATCCAAAATGTATCCTTTTTATTTACCAAAACCAATTAGTCATGCGTGCTAGCGCTTTAGTTAGAAATATGTCTAATCCCTCACACAAAGCACGTGTAACCTATCAGGTCCCTTTTTATTTAGTCATGCAAGTTGTGTATTCATTATAAATGAATGTGTAACATAATATAGAAGATAAATTAGATAGATATCAACAAAAATGAAAATATAAGAAAGTACCATCATTATTTAAATTCCAATTACATCTTTTTCACTTCTCTCAACCCTTGTAATCCATACAATATTACCCATTACAATCATGTAAGCATCAGATATGGAAAATCTTCAATTATATACTCATCAAAAGTATGTGTAACTCATACAGATTGAATCTCTTATCAAAACATATGTCTCACACACACAACTCTCTTTCAACTCTCTATTACAAAGAGTGTGATATACATATTTACACATGGTGAGAACTTGTGCTTCACTTATTACATTCTTTAGTTCTAAAAATATACTCCATAACTATAAATTGAATTCATATAATTTTTTTCTTTAGCTCAAATATGTGCTATAAATAGCTTGGGATCATCCATTCCTTTGTCTTATAATTAGATTTATATGCATGTGCTTTATCCTCTATCGGTGCTTTATCATTTTTGGGTTTATTTCTAGACTTACCTTTCGATCACACCAATTCCACTTTTCTCTAATTATAGACCATTCTAAAATATGGCTAAATACTTTACTTTTTCTCTGTGTGTAGACATTTACACCCTAACGTATTTCCACCCCTACACAAAACTTCATGCATTGAATTATACATGAATCATTTCCTTGTCCTCACCTATACTCCTACATGCATATCTTCTCGGGTATTTGATACTACTTCATGATTCACATCTTCCATTCTATGTGCAGCTTCAACCTTTGTGTGTGGCTTGTATTTATCCACATACTCATCCCAACATCCAAATTAGAACTCTAGTAGTCTTCTTCATCTACTCCCACATAAACATCCTCTATCATCCCCCAGGATATCAAGAAAATACACATTGCATCAATATTTTGAATAACTCTTTCCAAGACCATGTCACCCAACATCAAATCAAAAATATTACAAATCCAACTCAAAAAAATTCATATCATTCATCTAGAAAAGTAGAAATTCTATCAAATATTCACCAAATAAACCTATCATGAAACATGCATCCCCTACCCTCCATCTTGGGGCCTCATCCTTCATCCAAACTTTCCATCATGATCACAAAATCTAAGGTTTTCCCTCGACCAACACCTAAATGTGCCACACAAAACATGAATCTCGTATCTCAAACCTCTAAATCATCAAGAGATATTCAAAATCCTTCACCATCATCATCATTTCAGTCAACCAAAACATTATATTATACTAATATCCTCGAGAAGTTTATCTTCTCATCAATCCTATCACTATCACCTACTAAGATATATCTAATCCTCAATGGTGGAATCCCTCTCGATATAACTATGAGGTATTCAGTGCTTATTATTGGATTCCAGGATGCTTCACAAAGAACTATAAAGCCCTCCATGCCATAATTTAAACTCTTGATAGAAAATTAATTCTCCCCAAAGATAAAAACCATCCACCCTCCAATCTAGATATAATCAAATCCTGACATCAAATCAAACCTACCCATCAAATCCCTAAACCCATCATTTCTAAATCATCACTCGAAATCACATCTAATAAAACCAAGGTTTCCTCCAGTAAATCCCCACTCCACTAGATAGATCTTGTCTCTATAATAAGAAGAGCATGTGCACAAGACCCTAAAGCATCACATGAAATCAGGCCCAAGGTCTCCATTTTATTTTTTTCCTCTATATTACCTAACCCATCACCTTATAAATCCAAGGTTTCCATCCTAGTAACACTACAAACCCAATCCACTAAATCCATTCAAAAATGTAATCAAATAGTTACATTACGATCATATTAAAATGTTCCTTTACGATCTCGTCTAAAATTCTTCGTAGACCAAAAAAACCATTATCAAGCTCTTAAATCTATTTAAGTAGCATCAGACGATCCCTAACCATCAGGGATAATTTTAGTGGTGAATATTCGTAATATGGCGAAAATTTCATTTTATGAAAATTTGAAAATGTGAATTATTCGGAGTGGGTCAGTGTCCTGTTCGCCTAAAATATATAGTATATTTTTTTTCTGGGGTCGGCTTCACCTTCATTTGAAAACATCTCCTATAAAAACCTAGCTGATTTGCTGGGTAGTATACCTCAAGTAGCTTAACAAATTACATCTTGAAATTTTAACTCGCATACCCTTAAGCACCGAGATTGACATCGTTGTTGCTTTGTGATGATTGTTGACGCTACGACAAACTTGTCATCGACACGTGATAGAGTAAGTGTTAACGCGTGACTTGGGTAGTGGTGATGTGACAGAGGAAGTGGTGACGTGCGACATGGGTAGTGGTGACACGTGACATGGGGCAGTGGTGACGCAAGACATGGGCAATGGTGACGCGTGACTGAGGAGGTATTGACGCGCGACATGGGTAGTGGTGATGCGCGATAGAGGAGGTATTGACGCGTGACATGGGAAGTGGTGACGCGTGACAGAGGAGGTATTGACGCGTGACATGGGCAGTGGTGACGCGCGCGACAGGGGGTATTGACGCGGCATGGGAAGTGGTGACGCGACAGAGGAGGTATTGACGCGCGACATGGGAAGTGGTGACGCGCGACAGAAGAGGAGGTATTGACACGTGACATGGGCAGTGGTGACGCGTGATAGAGGAGGTATTGACGCGCGACATGGGCAGTGGTGACGTGCGACAGAGGGGGTATTGACGCGTGACATGGGAAGTGGTGACGTGCGACAGAGGAGGTATTGACATGCGACATGCGCAGTGGTGACGTGTGACATGCGCAGTGGTGACGTGTGTGAGAGGAGGTATTGACGTGCGGCGACAAGGGCAAAGTGTTGACATGTGACAAGATATTCGATGGGCGGTTGACACGTGACAAAGACCTCAGACACGGAGATTTTTGATGAGAAAGCAGAGGTCAGAGGCTACAAACGCGCGATAGGAGATTTTCTTTGTCGCGCATGTATGAAAATGCGGTGCGCGTCAATAGATCTTAGTGGCGACGACGTCAACAACCTTGTTGACACGCGTCATCGAGGTCTTTTGATGCGTGTCACACCGGAGGATGTTGTCGATAGCACCCTCGGTGACACGCATCAAAAAGACTCTCGATGACGCCGCGCCAACAAGGTTGCTGACGCGGCGTCACTAAGGTTTATTGATGTGCGTTCTTTGCATTTTCTTGACGCTGCTTGACAGAAAAATCTCCTATCGCGCTCGCAGCCTTCTGTCGCACCACTTGACAATCAGGCAAAATTTTTTCATACAACCCCCAAAAAATTTGCCTTCCCACGAAACCAGTTCTGGGGATATTCGCCAGGTATTCTCCACCTCCGATTTCCAAGAGGTCTCTTAAAATGAACCCTGCTAACCATTGTCCATCCTCATTAGCACCCTTAATATGTCTTCCACTATTGAATTTGAGGACTCTGAAATTCCATCCTTACATCCTAAAGACCATGATATTCCTCTCTTTATCACCACCTAAATAAATGACATTCTAGTTAAGAGAGTTATGAGTGATAAAGGCGCTAACATTAGCATAATATCATCTCATGCCTTTAAAAACTTCAGTTACCCGACACCATAGTTACATAATCACCAGCCATGCTACGTTCCTTCAAAGACACCATCACCCCCACATTAGGTATGATCATTTTACCTATCAAAATAGGTGTTAAAAATATTCATGAGATCATCTATCTCATAGAATGATAGTTCCAATATAACATGTTATTAGGTCATCCTTGGATACACACTATGTGTTGTATCACATCAAAATTAGGTAGATATCTAAAATATGAACATGAGGGTAAAACCTTCACGCTCCCCACCAACCCTAATCCATTCAAAACCTGGCACATGACCTACAAACCCAATGATGTACTTATTTCATTACAAGAATCTACATCTTTATATCAAGCTTCAAAAAGCTATTCCATCCCTACATCCAAACTACCATATGATTAATCCTTCAGAGATGTCATGCAATTCCTCTCACTGGGGAGTATCACCTTCTATCTCTTAAAGCACTTCATACACCTAAAATATATAGAAGACTTAATAAATTGCCACTATATGAACCTAACATAGGAAATGTCATTTCCTTTGACCCCCTTTCCTCTAAACCAAGTTAGTGTATGGAGGCATCAATTGACCTTCATATCATTTCAA
Source organism: Taxus wallichiana var. yunnanensis (assembly GCA_018340775.1). NCBI lineage: Eukaryota > Viridiplantae > Streptophyta > Pinopsida > Cupressales > Taxaceae > Taxus > Taxus wallichiana. The sequence continues at coordinate 369,142,182 of CM031233.1, forward strand.
TGATCAACCACATGCAAATAAGTTTTCCTTATGATTTTTATTCTTTAGATAAACCTCAATTTTCCTAGATTTACCTTCACCACCTTTGTGTGTGGAATGACTTTAGTCCGGTCGATATGAGTAGGGTCAACATGACTTACCCTTTGAATACCTGAGAAAAATCACCAAAAACATGACCTCGGCTTTAAAGTACCTTATTCTTATATATCATCATCAATATAAAAATCCCACACCCACTATCATAATTTGACAGATCCTATGATGTTGAAAACATCATATCCATCACATCTGACCTTTTTTTTAATAAATGCAATCACACTTGGACCTTTTTCTTATCAAGATAATGTTAGAACTAAAAATCTTCCCCTAATGTTACCACATATAATAGAGGAATATTCCTCTATTGGTGAAATTATTCATTTCCATGATGAAGATGCTATCTTGATTTGCATGGGTCCTTAGGAAAACTATCTTGAGAAAACCATTCCTCCTAAAACACCTACACTTCTCAACAAATTAACCAATGATGTTAATATTGACACATTTCAAGAGCCACACATTATTAAAATTGGCCAAGCCTTAGACCCGTGTGAACTCAAAAATTCATTATTTTCTTATCCAAACACAATCAATCCTTCATATGGTCCTATAGTGACATGCTTGGTATAGACCCTAACATCATTATCCATAACATTGATACCATCCCAAATTATAAACCCGTAAAGTAAAAACTTCATAGAATACATCCTTGTATTGTGTTACTACTCAAACATCTTCTTTCACCAACTTCATACTTCCTATTGATTATCCACAATGGGTTTCCAACATCGTACCTTTCACTAAAACCACTAGAAAATTATACATCTACATGGAATTATGATACTTTAACCTTTCTTTCCCTAAAGATAATTTTCCTCTACCCAACATCGACATGCTCATCTATTTAAAAACATGCAATAAGATGTGTTGGATAGTTTCTCTAGTTACAATCAAATCCTTATTGCACCAAAGGATCAACAAAAGACATCCTTTATCACCCCATGGGGAACCTTCTACTATAGAGTAATCCCTTTGGCCTAAAAAATGCAAGAGCTACTTATTAATGCACCATGAATTATATCTTCCATGATTTCATCCAAAAAACCATAGAAGACTCTATTGATGATATCCTAGGTAAATCCAAACACTGAAGAGACAATTTAGCCATTCTAGATGTGATCTTTGCATGTTTATTACTATTATTTCTTCATCTTAATCTTGTTAAGTGTATTTTTAGAGTTCTCACAAGAAAAGTCCTTGGTTTTATAGTTTCTATCATGGGAATTGAAGTTGACCCCAATAAAGTCAATACCATTATCGAAATGACTTCACCAAATAATCTTAAACAAATTTTTAGCCTTCAAGGAAAGCTTCAATCCATTCATCAATTATCAGACCGATATCAACCTTTCCATCACCTCTTAAGAAAGGAAATCCACTTCAAGTGGGACAATAATTATCAACAAGCATTCGATGCACTCAAATGCTATCTTCTATCAATCCCAATGCTTACATTTGCATGTGAGGGGGAGTCATTCTATCTTTATATTTCCGTGACTCACCATTCCTTGGGAGCCATGGTGGAACCTCAAGATGAAAAAGGTAAGGAATAAGCTATATATTACATAAGTTGCACCCTTCATGAGTATAAAACCCATTATTCAGAAATCGAAAAGTTATGTTCTACCTTTTACTTTAACTTTGAAACTTTTTCACTACCTTATCAATCACAAAACCTACATTGTCACCAAATTTAATCCACTCAAATATATGCATTCCAAACCATATCACAATGATCATATCACTCGGTGAGCATACATATGACTGAATTTGACATTGAGTTCATCTTTTAGAAATCCATCAAAGGGTAGGTCATTACCAATTAGATTGTTGAATCTCACCTTACTACCAATCCACCGCCTTACAAACACTTTCTAGATGAATCTTTCAATACTATGGATCATGAAAACAACCCTATTAAAATTACTTTTTCTTCAATGAGTCCAAATGTAGACAATGCAGAGTTTCTAGAATAGTCATATTACCCCCTTTAGATACTCCTATTCCATTATTCATCAAACTAAATTTTGAATGGACTAATAACATGATGGAATATGAGGCTCTCATAATGGGACTTTAGACAACCACCTTTCTCGGCATAAAAATATAGGACATCTACGAAGACCCACCACTTTTCAACAACCAAATCAAAGAGATCTACCAATGTAAAAATGAGGTCCCCTAAAAATACATAACTATCCTTAAAGACTTACTACAACTATTTAACCACTAGGACTTCAAAATAACCCCTTACTCATCTAATAAGTTCACATATACCATGTATTTAATTTCCTCTATCATTCCCTTGTCACCAGATGATTCTAAATTTTTTTTCATTATAAAAAAACTTGATCAACAGTCCTATACCAACACTGAACTTCCCACTATTAATCACATAGAATATAACTCATTTGAAACTTGGTATATACATATATGTATGGTTGGTTTTCCACCAAAAAAATCCCCTCATATCTATCTGAAAATGGAAAAATATAATTTTAATAAATGTGTCTTGATATGTCATAATAAAGGGTATCATTTATAAAATAGGATTTGTGACATCCTCCTCTAGTGACTTAAAACTTTGGAGGCTCATCTAGGTATCCAATAAGTGCATGATAACATATGCAGTGGAAACTTCAAAATTTTATTTATTGCTAAATGCATCTTACACATGGGTTGCTATTGACCTACGGTTAACGAAGACTATTATTACTACATTGAGAAAAGCATCAAGTGTCCACAAAATTTTAACCTCACACATATCCCCATCCATGCTCTTCAACCAACACAAGACTTGTGGCCATTTTCACAATGAAGGCTTCACCTTATTGGACTTATACACCCTTTTTCATCATAATTACACAACTCCATCATCACAATGATTGAATATTTCACAAAATGGGTGGAATTAATCCCCTTATCTCTACTAAAATAGATAAAATCATTGAATTCATCCATCATCACATTATCTATCACTTTGGTATACCACATAAAATCATCATAGATAATGGAAAATCCTTCAAAAACAAGAAATTTCAAAAACTTTATGACACTTACAACATCAAACTCATCTTTTCATCTTCTTATTATCAACAAGCTAATGACCAAGATGAAACACCCAAAAAAACACTCAACAAAATCCTCATGAAATTTTTGACCAAGCTAGTATAAATTGGCACCTTCAAATCCCATTTGCATTATGGGCATATCAGAATAAATTTTGAAATCCTACAAGTGTTACAACATTATCCTTAGTATACGACACTAAATGAATATGTACTTCCTCTCCAAGTTAAAATCCCATCCTTACATGTTTCTCTCAAAGAATTTGTCCCTGATGAATAATATCATCAATAACACCTATCATAACTAGATTTGTTAGATGAAGGTCATCTAATATCCCTTGAAAACATCCACATATATCAAGAATGAATTAAACGAGCTTATAACAAACATCTTAAATAATGCGAATTTAACATTAATGATCTTTCTCTCAAAGAAAACCACATATCACTAACATAGAAAAGAGAAAATGTGGAAAGGTTTTTACTATCTTTGAAATATTATTCTTCATAACCAGTCTAGGGCTTATGATTTAGCCTCACTTGATGGTAAACATGAAAATTATCCACTTAATGCCATGCACTTTGCATCCATTCTATGTTAAAATATTAACTCATGAGGCCTTCAGTGAAACTACGATCTCCATCCACCAAAGCATACACATCTTATCGTCCTTGTAATGATTTGGAATTGTGTGGTATTTCAGAAGAACATCAGTTATGACCTTGAAAATGGGCACCACATATATGATCATATCATTTTCACATGGACAAGTTTCTTTCTCCTAATTAGGTAACTCCACAATCATTACTCTCACTATCCCCCTAGCTTATTCTAATTAGTGACATGAAAAGGATATAAGTGTAGCATATAGACTTATTTATCCACTTCTAAATTGGTCACCTCGGCTTACACTCATCTCAAAAATCAAAATATCTATGGGATTGATACAACCAAAAATATAGACCGATCCCTCAAAGGATGGATAGAAGAAATAAAATCATGTCAAATAAAGTTGTAGATCACTCCCTCAAAGGATTGCTATGATGAAATAAAAACTCAATAAAATTATAGACCACTCCCTTGAAGGATGGATACCCAATCAAAATACACAATAAAAACTTCTGTATTGATAAGTAATCGTATAAAAAAGGGATTCCCACATTGACCAATCCTATTATCAAAAATAAAAACAAATAAGCCATACCAGGAAGTCTTCCCACATTGATCAAATTTCCCATCAAACATAAGCTTCCCACATCAATTAGCTTGTGCAATATACAATAAAAGTTGTGAAAAATCATTGGGAACTATAAAGAAGAACTTGTTTCCTCGTGCTTTCTACACACAAACCTTTCCCATGTCAAGAAAAGGAAATATATAACCATCCCACATCCATATATGATCCTAGTATAATTACTATTTTGAGTCATGTGTTAACACCTAGTACAAGGATAAACATGGAGTAAAATATGTATAATACAAGTTTACCATCATACACTACATGTGTCAGAATAGTAAAGAAGAAAACATCTCATATTCTTTTCCTATTCACATATAGTGTATTAATCAAACAACAAGATCACTATCTATCACAAACATCATCAAGGGTTGCAAAGAGCCTCATATATAATATACACACACACACACATCATTGAAAAGGGAAACAAAATTTCCTTATACATCAAAATTTATCTACAATAATATTCAATGAACTAAATTTATTTCAATCATACACCCCCACGAACTGCTACCTTGATCATCATCTAGGCCTTTGGATGGTCCCTTTCCTAGACATATAGATGGTTGACCCACTCTCATGACACTACCTGAAGGAACATAACGTTATCAATCTAAAAACATAATATAGTGAGGCTCAATGGGAATCCTCCACCTCACTATATCTTCATAATATTGAAGCTCATCACATAATGCCTGCTATTCACTACACTCACATCACTAGGTGGTCCCATCGACCATTAGTATGAGTATAGCTCACCCATTGAGAATGATGGACTTGTAACCCTAAAGGCCCTCTACAAGGCCTCTCTATCTTATCTATAGCTATCTCTATTAGATTTTACCTATGTAAGCTTGAACCACATAATACTAAGTTATTCATTCATCCCATCCCACTCTCTAGTCATAATATCTCTCTCAGCTATTAATGTGTCCCAATCTTCTAGTAAAAGGATTTCTTGGCCTCCAAAATCACTACAATGGCCTCTAATAAAACCACATTATCATCCTCATCTCCACCCTAATTACCACCACCCTCCCGAGGTGCATCCTCTACATAGGATGACACCCGCCTCTCGTGTCCATCTAGTTACCCCCCGCCACCATGTAGCATAGGAATCTATCACCTCGACATCATCATGCTTTACTACTACTCCCCACATGTCTACTATCACCCCTTATTCCTCCTCATATATCATATCAACTATATTTTGAACAACTAGTAGTGCTAAACTGATTTCGCAACATCTCTCCGATAGGCCACTTGTTTCCTCCGACACATCATTAATCAATCTAAACTATCACCTAACATGACTAAATATGATCAGACTCCCATTTTTCCTCCCTCTAACCCCACACAAACCTATTCTAATTTAATTCCCTCAAATCATCCTCTACACCAAAGCTATAGAAAGAAACTTGTATAATGCCTCCAAATAATGTCTCCACCCCGTAAGCTAACTAGGATTTATCTCGTAGTAATCCTCACCTCTAACAGACCCCATGGATGCATGGTATGATTAACATTAAATAAATCCTACTAAATAATCCAAATCTACCCATATCATCCATGATACTCCCCTCGAATGAGCCATTGTAATGTTCTCATAATCCTAAAAATATAATAAAAATGATACATCCACTCCAAATATGTGTCTAGTAATATGATACCACAAATCCTTGTAAACCTGTGACAAAAACTAAGGGGACTAAGTGAACTATATCCTTTAGACAATCATATCAACTAATACCCTAGTTATTATCCATGAAAATCTTCCTCTAGATGAATCGGTAAGGCATAACAACTAATACCCCATCATCATCATCATCATCATGACTAGGGCCTAACCATCCTTATCATCACTATATAAGGTTCCATATGAAAAATACCAGAAGTATAAACCACATAAGACCCATCATATCCATACAATATCTACATAAAAACAACCCTTCTTACCTCATCAATCACATATACATACTCACCCTATCTTTGGTAAGCACAATATCTTGTGTATATCCTCCAATGTCACTATCATATTTCATGTAGGAAACTAGAACATGCCTGTAACATGGTCCCATCACTAAAATAATCCCAACAATAAACCCATGTCTCTATGGATGCATCTGTAATGATGCATCCTCCTAATCTAACCTCCTTCAAGTGAGCCCAATAACATTTGACAATCAACCTCGAACATCATCTAATATCTTGGGATCTTATTATGTGTAGTCAATCTCTCTCTAGTATGCATCCACAATGAAACAACACACCATTAGAAACAATAAATCAAAATAAATCACAAAATTTTTATCTAAAAACATGAATCCACTAATGAGACTACTTGAATCATCGATAACCCTATAAAAAATTCTAATGACCCATACATCACTAGTGATTTCATACAATCATTAGAAGTTTTGAAGTGATTCCAAATTTCAGAAAAAATAAATAAATAACACAAAGATACAAAAATCACCACCTACCTCTACATTTTTTTGGCCTCTCTCACCTCTACACATGTCCAATTACCTCCATCTCATTAAATATTGAATAACTAAAAAATTAGGGTTTATGTAGTCTCTTAGGTTCTCAAATCACAATATACTAAATGAACCTCCAAAACCACATTTATATTAAAAATTTCCCCACCCACCCAATAGCCTATGATTGGGCTAATAGGTGATAATTTTTTCAAATCACCAACAAATTAAAGTAATCACCATCAATGACCTCCTCTTTATCCAAAACATCATTGATTGGCCTCTAAGCCTTTTTAAACCATCATTTTTCTCATCCTTGTCAACAATGCACATGTTTCAAGTATGTGCTTCCTTTTTGGCCCCAAGACCCTCTTAAAATTCAAAACCAATCAATCTATACAAATATTTCCTTTATCAAATCAATCTCATATTTTGTGACCTTTCAGGAAAACTTGTTTCCTTTTCCATTTTCCACTCATATGTCTATATGACTAGAAACCATTGGTTCCCCTATCACTTGATGTCATGGTTGCGTAATCCCACCATTTGGAAACATCCTTTATTTGGATCTTGTGTCTCCTTATGCACCGTGGATACTACACACTTTTGGGAACCTTTTCCAATATATTCTTCCCATGAGCCACATTTTTATAGGTTGAGAACCCATTGGTTCTCTATCACTTGACTCCTGGTGGCACAAGTCCACCTTTATGGGAAAATAGTTTTCATGCCCAGTCTTGAGGGCATCTTAAATAATAACACAACAACAAAAAATCATATATCATCCAATAACCTATTCAAATTGATGACCATTACACTTCATCACAGTGACCCTAGTTTGAGGGTGAACCACCTATCCAACACAAATCCGATCACTTCACTTGTTTTTGTCTAGAGGCTTGTCCATCACAAACCACTTGACAAAAGGGGATATGTAGACCCATTTTGGTGACACCTTACATTATTTATCAATAATCCTCACATTCATACGAAAAACATTAAATTATCCTATAAACCATGCTATCACCCTCGTAAAATCACATTTTAGCCCTTAGTAAATGCTTATTTACTTACTTAAACTACCATAACAACATATAACTCATCCCTTATCCCATTTTAACCCTAAGCATCTAACCCCTCACATCCTTAACCTCTTCCTAACCATATTCACTCACTTTGTACCAAATTTAACCCTTTTAGAAAAGGTTAAAACCAATTCCAAGTGGGTTTCCCACTTTTATAGTGTTAGCAATGATTCTAACTAATCACCAACGATTATATAAGTAACATCAAAACTTATTAAATTAGATCTTGAGATGTTTTTATCAAATCTCTAACTCATTGGAGGCCTAAATGAAATAACTACACTCATCTTTGCATCTTTAACATCCTTGTCGCATCTTTTGAAGCTCTGTTATCTCTGTAAGAATCCTAGACATCATTTTCAAGCATTCATGAACAAAAGTATGTCTTTATATTTTGTTTTTGATATTCAGCTAGTTAATACATCACATTATAACCCCTATTTAGTCATAAATCAAATGTTTTAGATATAATTTTAATCATATCAAGGAATCCATTCTTTTCATAGTAATCACAAGAGATTCATCTAAATAAGCGACAAATACATAATTGCTAGTGATTCTTGTCATCTCATCACTTTTATCACTTTGTTCACATTTACAATCAATATATAAATCTATTTTCTATCTAATATGCCTATTTTCAAGTTATTTCTCTCTATAGATGATTGTACTAGGTCAGAACATCCATCACTAGCATAAACAACCTTCCTATTTTTCATAGACATTAGTGTGGGAAAAATTTGACATCACACATGAACTCAACCTCTCGTGTGATCGCCTTAACACCAAATGTTAAAGACATCAAAGAAAAACTTAATTCATATGCAAATAAGAGGACATTGTTGAAAAATCCTAGTTCGAGTACTTCTTGGATTTCTTAGGTTACTATGTGCACTTGTTTAACCATAAAATGGTACTTATTTTCCCAATTTTCTTTTGTCTCACTTCACTCCTCCATTGGAAGGAATCTTATACAACAGTATGGAGGTATTGGGGTATAAAATAAGTAGAGGGGAAGAAAATAAGCAATGGTGGACCCTTTAATCTTATTATTAGCTTTATGATTGTTATTTGTAGATATAGTAAAAATAATTTTAATCCTCAAAGGGGTAGAATGAGATTTATAATTCTCTGTTGTAATGAAATAACTCTAGTTTTGGTGAATAAAAATTTGGTACAAGAAATTAGAAATATGATGGAATAAAAGGTAATGTGGAAGTTCTCCTCTGTGTTTTTAAATTCATGCATAATTTATTATTTTAAAATATCTTATAAGTACATGAGATAAATCCCATTTTATTTGCAAATGGGAATGTTATCATTTCATTTCATCTTGGTGGTTCTATTACTTTGAGGACCTGAATGTGGGGTTTTCTACCATTGATTGTGTATGTTGAAGTTAGATAGTACTACTATTTCCATGAGATGGATTATTAGTATTTTGGTATTCATACCCTACCCTCAGACGTCCCTTACAATTCTTGTCTTTGAGATCTCTAGTTTGTGTGTGTTTCTATTGTATTTTTTCCTCATTTTGTATTGCACTTGAGAGATAATTTAGTCGATTAATTTTTTGGATGAATATTGGAATTATGCAAGCTCCCCCTATCATCTTGATAATTGATGGGGATGGTATGGAAATTATATATTATACTCCAATTGAGAACTCAATTATATTCCAAATTGGGTGTGGAGCTTGTTTTGACATTGCAATATTTTATCTTGACTTCTTACTGGGAATGATATTATTAAATTAAAGGAAATCTTCTCCTTGTAATGATTTTAATGTTATTTATAATATTCCTATCTTGGTGTAGGGATATAAGAAATGGGTGAGTACTCTTATTTAAGAATAAATTGATGTTTTTCTTCGAGAATGGACTTGATAATTTTTATTTGTAAATTATGTAAATTTCTACCTTATTGTTCCTTCATGATTTATTGATTAATGTTATATTCCTTATATAATGTTATGGAATAAGCCCA